>BQKN01043634.1:0-15969 GCA_022839385.1 Asparagus kiusianus
CTTGGACTGAAAAATCCCTCAAAAATCCAATTTTTTAGAATTTCTTTCAGGCCCCTCGAGCGCGTGCTGAGAGTTTCCAAAAAGGTCTCATTTTTGTTGGATCTCTAGCCTTTCTTCAGGTAAATCTCCCACAATTATGATCTTTTTCATGCTCAACTTAATTTATACATTTGTAGGATCATATGTGAGGGTTGAGGGTGTGATTTGACGCCTCGATTTAATCTTTTAGGGGTATAGATCTGATAAAAAGTGATCTTTTTTCTAGATCTGACCTCTTTTAATTTATTTTGCAGCTCGTCATGCCGCGTTCTTCGAGAGGTCGTTCCCCTGCCATGTCAGCTGATGGTGCGCCGCCTTCCTACGCCGGTGAGCCATTTTTGGCAATATTTGGAAATTTACAAATTAGTCCTTTTTTCTTAAAAGTTTGTAAATTGGTCCTTTTTACCCCACGTTGTTCTCCTTGGCGAGGCAATCGGGAAGAGCCTTGATTCTCCTTGGTGAGGATCGACGCTTCAAAGATATGTTTTGCTTGGTCAAAACCATATCTCAAAATAAAGGGGGCGAATTGACGCTGCATTGCGCTTCATAAGGCAGGGATCCTCGATGCACCCTATCTTATGACTGCACAATGTTGCCAAATCGTCTCACCCTTTATAAGGCAATGACTCTATCTTAGCTATTTATAAGATGAGTTCAATTTCCTTTTATAACCGAGACTAACCCGAGTTTAATTGTCTATTCTGCAGTGGGGTACCCTTCTGGATCGTTCTCAGCCCACGCAATCTATGGGCGTCGTGGCGAGCATTATTCGACCTCTGACAATCCTTCCCCTATTCCAGCTACTCCTCAGTTTGCTTCGGGCACGTCGACTGAGGTTACCCAGGTGGTGAGGGAGGGTGGTCATCGAGCTATTCGCCAGCTGATCACAGATGCTCCTTTTGTGAAGGACGCCAGCTCTACCCAGCCTCTCCGGAAGAGCGATTTCCTATTTGGTGATTCTGTCGATGACCCAGAAGCCGTGTTCATTGACGCTGAGCAGTGGCTTCACAAGACCGGCGGTGGCTTCATATACTTGCCGGAAATTCCTCGACATCGCTCGTTGACTGAACTCAGGTGTCAGGCCGTGACGCGCGAGATGTCGTGGCGTTTGACAGTGGATCATGAGAGCGTACATTGCGGCTATATCACCCATCAGGCAGCTCCTGGTTCAAGCAGGAGTCACATCACCGGATTGCATCCCGGAGTGTTAGGACTGGATGCACCACCGCGTAACGAGTTTCTCGCCACTGCTTCGACTTTGAGGAATCGCCTCGCTGCCCTAGGACGGGAGATGCCTGCGACTCGTTATAGGATTTATGGTTGGGTCCACTCTTCGGACAAGTCTTGGTGGAGTCGCATGACGACATACGTCTTGAGCCGCTGGGGCGAGGAGTTGCACGCTTGCGGTTTGTATACCGCCGTTCGTGCCACCATGTATGGCCTGCCTGTCAGTTTGAGACATTTCTGTGCTTTGTTCGAGTTGTATAATCCAGACTCGAACACTTTTCTGACCCGTCAGGGGGAGTTGGGCTTGACTCTTCATGAGATGCATAGGATTTCTGGCTTGACCATGGGGCAGATGTTATACCAGGAGTATTTCCCTTCCAGTCATGAGTTGAGTCAGCTGAAGGATCGTATGCCCGACCGTTACGAGACTCTATGGGATCTCACTTGCCATTACCATATCGCTTTGGCGCAGTCTGAGCCTTTAGCCAAGAGGACGAAGGCCTCTGTGAGTCTGAAGCAGTTCGCGAACTATTTGTTCAAGAACTTGGAGAGCAGCTCTGGCGAGGATATTTGTGAGTTGGCCCCACTCACTCCTTCAGAGGTGAACCATCTACTGAAGAAGATTGATGCTCGTTCCTATACCACCAGCAGTTCTGAGGGTGGCTTTCCTGCGAAGACCAAGTTCAGGTCTTTTTTATGGCATGCGACCACACCGATTCAGCCGATGACTCTTCTCGCCGGCTTTCTTGCTATCTGGTTGAAGAAGTGCGTGGTTCCATACCAGTCTGGGGACGCCTTGCCCTTGGAGGTACTTTTCCCAGCAGTTCAGCTCGCATATAAGAAGGAACTCTCACTCCTTCCGGTGATGGTGGCTAACATTCACCGAGGACTTCGGCAGCTTTCCAGTGCGTTCACACGGAAGGAGACCGATTTGCCAGGTCAGATTCCCACGCTTAAGGTAGAGCTTCCCTACGCTTATTTGATGGCCTGGTTCGTCCTCCACCGTCCGGACATGATGTCGGTGCCGAACGCTACAGATCACTCTGTTCCCCTGCTGCAGTTGCTTGAAAATGGTAGGTGGGAAGGCCGCGGGTTTTCTGATGTCCGACAGCAGCTGCAGGTCCACAAATGTTGGGCGTTCTCTACTTGTTTCCCGCAGTTCTCCGGCCGATACGGCGAGTGCTTGACAGACGATGAGAGGCCGAGAGAGAATCGGACCCACTTAGACATTGGCTGCTTTAATTGGCTGGCGAACATCAGGCCCGGCTATCTAACTTTCCGGGTGAAGAATGAGTGCTTCATAGAGCCATATCTACCCTGCCGATTTGCTCGCCAGTTTGGCTACGATCAGCTTTACATTGGGAATCCTCGCCAGCAGCTTCGGACCCATAGTGGTTTGGTGGACGGTCTTCGTGCATGGTTGTGGACCGTGACTGGCTGCACCGGCGCTAAGTTCAGCCTCCCGAGTATTGATCGGCAGTTGAATCTCACCTTCTTGAGCTGCAAGTGGTTATTAGCAGCCAACAAGACTATCCCTGTAAAGCCGATTGCGGAGCTAGAGGCCGAGGAAGCTTCTCGGGTTGATTCGCGCAGGATTCGGGAGAAGGCTCGATCACAGAGGACACAGAATAAGACTCGCCGACTTGATGAAGAAGGTCATAGGTCATTCCATTCTACAGACGAGGCTTCCGGTGGAGATCCCGAAGATTGTGATGACTCTTCTGAGCGAGGTTTGCTATTCATCTTTTCCTTCTATTTTCTAGAAGTATTGAAACTGACTATAGTTTAATGTTTCAGGGACTACAGCTGATCATGATGAAGAGTTCTATCCTCCTCCTCGGACGAGACCTTCGATCCCCACTGCTAGGCGGAAGAGGTTAGTCCGTAAGCTGCCTGCAGCTTCCCGAGCTTCCGATACGGACCTAGCTGGTGATGATCCTGCCAGTGATGGAGGTAACATTTATCCTGAGAACTATTCCTCTGGTTACTCAGCGCATTGACTTATGCTTCTCTCTCTATATAGGAGCACGTGAGGAGCATGAGATGAGTCCTGATCCAATCCCCATATCTCCCGATGAGTCTGATCCGCTACCCCCTGTAGAGAGGCCTACAGGGGTTGCTGACATTGGAGCGGAGGGCAATGTAGGACCCAATTCCGTGAATCAAGGTACATCTAACATTCCATTAATTGTAGTCTCTTCACTTCTTTTTGGCACTTATATGCTCTTCTGTCAGAGTTCTCCATCGATGACTTCGACGAGGGAAGCTTGTTTGCGGACACTCCTATGATGCGCTACATATATAGCTCACCTCAGATTGAGGATCAGCTACCTGGAGACATGTTTTCTGAGCCCGCCTTCGCTGAAAACCCTGAGGATGGTTCCTTTGAAGGTATGTGCTTCTTTCTGAGTTAATTATAGGACTAGCCAATTTTGACTAATGCAACTATAATGTAACGCCTCTGCGAATTCCGTTTTGGATCTGGCAGGAGCTTTTGTTGAGAAAGACCCTGTCGAGCCAGCTGCGAGACCAACTCCGCCAGTTGATACATCTGCAGCCGTTACACCTCCACTACCCCCAGCGGATCAAGGGGAAGAAGGTATAAGTTAACTCATTGAAGATTGTTATTCCTTTTTCTTATTAAGACTTTTGACGGAATTCTCCCTTTTTTGTACAGGGCGCTCTTCTCGTCTTCATGTCTTAGTGAAGGAGTTGTTATCTGACGACGATCCTGACAAGGTCGTCATCTGCATAGATGTTCGTTCCTTCTTCTCCTTTGTGAATGCTATGATCGGCAAGCTCTTTCACGATGGACTTTCACTTCACCAGTTTAAACCTCTACTTAATTCCAGAATCAACTTGATAAGGGAAGCAGGATACCCAGATTTGGCGAAGGCCATAGTTGACGATATCGATTGCCTAGAGCATGAGCTTCAGATGTTTCGTGAGCTTCGAGATACCGGAGCCTCTTCCTTCATTGCTGCTGAGCTGGAGACTCGTTTACAGTCACTACGTGAGACTCAGCTTCTTGATGATTTTGAGGTTCAGGTGCAGCGAGACCGAGTAGCTCGAGTTGAGACTGGCCTTGCTACCAGGTTATCTTCACTTGCTGAGCTTCGCTCTTCTATTACTTCTTGTGGGACCAAGATAGATCAGCTTAGAAAAGAACTCCGTGAAGAAGAGGAGACTTTTGGCATTCTTCAGATGACAGAAGCACAGGACCAGCAGACCTGTACGGCTTTGTCCGATGAGTTGAAGTCCTTGAAGCAGAAGCTATCCGAGACAGAAGAGATTGCTGCGAAGACTTCGGCCGCCACTGAGGAGTCGATTAGGGCTGAGCTTATTCAAGCTTATGATGATAAGCTGTCTAAGTTCAGTCAGCAGATTTTTAGCCACGGGCTTGATGTTTGATTTTATCTGCTGTGTACTTTGACTTTTGACTCTTTTAGTGAATCTCCTTTTTATCTTTATTATGATTCGTCATTCCGTTTGAAATGATTGACCACAATACTCATAGGATTTTTGGCAAACCCTCAGCCATCAACGGGTTTGATATGCCTTTACCGACTACCGTTTGAGTCGGGCTAGCATGCGATTTGTTTAAATCCGCTCGCATGTAACGTTGCGCTCAGAGATTGAATTCTCTGAGACTTCGTGCTATGATGTCGAATACATAGACTTTGCCATTATTACGGGAATAGGCTACCCGGCGACACGTGTTAGGTGTTGGCTTTAGGATTTTTGGCCAACCCCCAGCCTCTAACGGATTTGATTAGCCTTTACCGACCACCGTTTGAGTCGGGCTAGCGTGCGGATTGTTTAGATCCGTTCCGCACGTGACGTTAAGCTAAAAGAGTTAACTCTTTTAGTGCTACGACATTGAATACGTAGACTTCGTCTTTCTCCTGTGAAAAGACTAAACAGCAACGTGTATGAGACGTTGACTTAGGATTTTTGGCAAATCCTCAGCCTTCAACGGATTTGATGTGCTCTTACCGACTACCGTTTGAGTCGGGCTTACATGCGGATTGTTTTAATCCGTTCCGCATGTAACGTTGCGCTAAAGGAATGAACTCCCTTAGACTTTGTGCTACAATTTTGAATATGTAGGCTTTACCATTGTTATGGGAATAGGCTACCCAGCAACGTGTATTAGACGTTGGCTTATCCCTACTTAGGCTTCGGGATAAAGGTCCCCAGAGTCAGACTCTGGTATCTTTTTCTACGGGTAAAGATCAAACCGGCGACGCGCGTTAGGCATCGACATATCCTTTCTTAGGATTCAGGATGAAATTCCCCATGAGTGTGAGGCATGGATTTCGGTGTTATTAATAACAACCTGCCATAATGTTGAATATGCGGACGGGTGTTCTTTTTAACGGTTAAGAACTAACCGGCCGCGCGTGTTAGGCGCGGACTTATCCTTACTTAGGTTTCAGGATAAAATACCCCAGAATCGAACTCTGGTGTCTTTTTCTTCGGAGAAAGACTAAACCGGCAGCGCGTGTTAGGCGCAGGCTTATCCCTGCTTAGGTTTCGGGATAAAATACCTAGGATGAATCCTAAATTGGTAAACTTTGGAAAAGGAGTTGGTGTGGGGAAGGAAGAATTTTATATTCTATTCCCCGAACAAGGAAGGAAGAATTTTATATTCTATTCCTTGATTCTGGAAAGGAAGAATTTTATATTCTATTTCCAGTGCAAGAAGGAAACTAGAAGTGGGATCTCCACTCCGAGAATCTGGAAGATACTGACAAACTTTCCTTTTATAGGATTGGTTATCAGATCGAAAGATGAGTTCTTCGTTTATCGAAGAGGAATTTCAACTTGAGTTACAACCATAAAAAGGTTGAACCCAAGAGAAAAGAAATGGAGTTCTTTCGTTCATCGAAAGGGGACTCCGAACTGAGAGTGAACCTTTTTGGTGGACTCACTGTCAATTGAAATTGATCAGCGAGGGATTTTGGTGGTAAAAATAAAATTGGGTTATCCTCTAGCATATTAAATGTAATATTCTTCGAGGAACTTCCCGATAAATGAGTTGTCCTGAATGTACTAGGGATAGTACTTTTTCAAAAACTTCCCATTTATTGGCATTAATTGCCTGTTACCCTCTAAAGAAATTAAGCGATAAGCACCGTTTGAATAGACTGTGTCTATTACAAACGGTCCTTCCCACTTAGGTTCGAATTTACCTTTCTTCTTAGAGGTGAGGATTATCGGTCGGCGCGCAGCGAGGACCAAGTCTCCTTCTTTGAAGCTTCTTTGGCGAACCCTTTTGTCAAAAGCCCTGGATATCCTAGCCTGGTAGAACTCGATGTGTTGTTGAGCTTCCAAGCGCTTTTCGTCAAGCCTTTCGAGTTCCTCGAGACGCTTCTGATGCTGCTCTTCGGCTGTCATCTCTGTTGCGAGAGCAATCCGAAGGGAGGGAATTTGAATCTCCAACGGTAGCACAGCTTCGCATCCGTAGACCAACGAATATGGAGTAGCTCCCGTAGGTGTGCGTATGGTAGTACGATAAGCCCAGAGTGCTTCTCCAAGTTTATCGTCCCAATCTCGTTTGTTGGTCTTCACAAGTTTTGATAAGATCTTGATGATCGTCTTGTTGAAAGCCTCAGCTAATCCGTTAGCGGCAGGGTAATAAGGTGTTGACGAAACATCTTGGATCTTGAACTTGTCACAGAACCGGATGAAGGCGTTGCTTATGAATTGCGGTCCGTTGTCGTGAATGATCCGCCTCGGCACGCCATGTCGGTATATGACGTGATGCTTGATGAAGTTGATGACGTTGTTCGTCTTTACTTCTTTAAGCGGAATGGCTTCAGCCCACTTTGAAAAGTAGTCGGTGATAGCGAGGATGAATCGATCACCTTTTACTGAAGGAGGGAAGATAGGACCGACAATGTCCATACCCCATGTCTCAAATGGCCAGGACGTGGTTGACGTGTGTAACCGCTCCGGTGGTTGGTGCATATAGTTTGCATGTACTTGACAAGCGTGACATTCTCGAGCGTACTCAATCGCGTCACGAACCATTGTTGGCCAGAAATATCCCATTCTTCTGATTCGATCATACAGCTTGGGACCAGGCTGATGCGCACCGCATTCTCCTTCATGTGCTTCCTTAAGAACTTCTTTTGCTTCTTCATTCGAAAGGCATCGGAGAATCAAGTCATCGTACCCCTGGCGATATAGCGTACGGGTCTCGGTATTGTAAAAGAACCGTGGTGCTCTTCGGCGGATAGATTCTTTTTCTTTTGCGTCCTCTGGTAAAATGCCGTATTGGACGTAATCAATAATGGGAAAGCACCAATCTCGGGACTCGGACCCGATTTGGGTTGAGTTCACCTCTTTAGCGTTCTCGTTTTTATCATCCTCCTCTTCAATATCCATATCGTATATGGGTACGCAGAGTTGGTGTGATCTTACTGTGACTAGCAGTTCAGTTTCGGGCGGTTGCGCGAGTGATACTGCTAGTGCTGCCAGTGCATCTGCATAAGCGTTCTGAAGACGCGGGATGTATTCAATGTAAAATTCTTCAAAAGAATCTGCCACCCTGACGGCCTCTTGGTGGTATGGAATCAGATCTGGGTTTCTGACTTCATATTCCCCACGAACTTGGTTGACAATTAGTTGAGAATCCCCAAAGGCTTCGAGATATTCGACCCCCAGCTCTTTGGCGAAACTGAGCCCTATGAGGAGTGCGTTATACTCGGCTACGTTGTTAGAGCATGGACTCGTCAGCGAATAAGCTCGAGGCATCACGTGCTTCCCTGGGGAAACTAAGACAACTCCAACTCCAGAAGTGACCTTAGGGCATCCCGGGGTTACTGCTTTATTGACTGCTCTCGAGGCACCATCAAAATATAACTGCCATACTTGTTGGTGTGACGTGGTATTAACCTCGTGGGTTTCATCTGGCAAGTCATCGTATACTTCCACCGTATCTGTTGTCGGGCTTGCCGCCAAGAGATCACAAATCGCCTGTCCTTTGACCGACTTCTGCTGTTTGAAGTGCAGATCATACTGGGACAAAAGAAGGGCCCACTTTGCCAACCGCCAATTCATCGAACCTGGTTGAGTCATGAATACCCGTACCGGATTAACATTAGCGATGACGTAAATCGTCTGGCCAACTAAGTAATGTCGCATCTTCTGCACCGCAAACACCAATGCGAGACATTCTTTCTCGATCATCGGGTATCGAGACTCGGCGCCTATCAAGGTCCGACTTAGATAATAGACTGCCTGTTCGTGACCATTATCATCGTCTTGTGCTAATAAAGCACTTATCGAATGGTTCATCGCCTTGATATAAATCAAGAACGGTTTACCTGATTTTGGTGCAACAAGAACAGGTGGATTCATTAGATATGCCTTGATATCTTCGAATGCCTTCTGGCAAGCATCGTCCCAAATAAACGATACGCCTTTCTTGTTTAGCTTCGAAAATGGTTGGCACTTCCCGGAAAGATTTGAAATGAATCTCCGGATATACGCCAAACGCCCTTGCAATCCTCTGAGTTCCCTTAGGTTCTTCGGGGGTTGCAATTCATTTATCGCCTTTACCTTGTCTGGGTCGATGTGTATACCCTTGGTGGTAACGACGAATCCAAGGAATTTTCCGCTGGACATTCCGAGGAAGGATTTTGTGGGATTCATCTTCAATTGATGACTCCGCATGAGATCAAACATTGTTCTCAAGTCCTTGATGTGATCTTCTTTGCTGCGGCTTTTCACCACCAAATCATCAACGTAGCATTCAACTGTTTTCCTGAGGTGTTTCTGGAAAATCTTAGTCATCGCTCGTTGGTACGTGGCACCCGCATTCTTCAGACCGAATGGCATCACCGTGTAGCAGAAAATACCGAGGGGCGTTCTGAATGCCGTATGCTTTTCGTCATCCGGGTGCATCTTGATTTGATTATACCCCGAAAAGCCGTCCATGAAGGACATTCTTTCGAATCCGCACGTATTGTCGATAATGACGTCCGTGATTGGGAGAGGAAAATCATCTTTTGGACATGCTTCGTTCAGATTCCTGAAGTCGATGCAAATCCTGATTTTGCCATTCTTCTTCATGACTGGAACGATATTGGCTAACCAGTCTGGATGTTGTTCTTCCCGGATAAATCCTGAGTCGATCAACTTTTTAACTTCAGCCTCGATGGCTTCCATGATCTGCGGACGAAACCGTCTTTGCTGTTGCTTGACAGGTTTGGCATCCGGCTTGATGTCGAGGCGGTGCATTGCCACATTGGGATCGAGCCCTGGCATGTCTTCGTAGTTCCAGGAGAAGACGTCGATATATTCTCTGATCAAGGCAATTAATTCCTCCTTTTCATCTGATGGGAGACTACCACTGATGAATATGGGCTTTGGATTGGCTTCATCACCCATATTGATTTGGACTACCTCGTCTTCGGTGGGTGGCTCTCTTTGTTCGAACCTATCACCATATTGCATGTTCAGGTGATGAACCCATGGGTCCTCCCACGTTTGCATTTGATCGTCGTCCTCCATTGTAGATGGATCAGCCGTAGTCATGTTCGACATTAAGGCCTTGAACACTTCTCCCAAACTTGTGTCGGAATCTTCAGCTGAAGAATCTGGCAAATACCCATCCTTAGCCTTGTTAGCAATTTGATCGATGATCTGCCAGCCACATTCGTCATCTGACGAAACGTAGCCTAAGCCCCTCTTGTGACGATAATAGCCCTCCGGTTTACCCTTTGGTACATATGCCGCTTTGACTGGGACACGAGAACCTCGATCGAAGTATAGACCTTCTCCGAGTGTGAAATCATATCCTTGTCTTTCCATGAGCTTGCGCGCTTCTGGACTGTACTTAGATAAATGTAAACCGGATTTGTCACCATCCTCATCCTCTCTTAGGAAATGATCTGGCACCGGAAGATTTTCTCCTTTACCGAAGATCACTTCTTTTTGTCCCCCTATTTTGGCGGGAATAACCTGAGTTGTTCCAAAAGAGTGTTGGAGACACTTCTTCGTTACATACGACGATCGGAGCGGCATACATAATTCGGGATTATCGTATAATCCCTTTATCACATCATCAAAAGACAAGGAGTACTCTAAACCATTATTTATTTCAGGTTCGGCAAGTTGCCAGTTACAACCGCCATCTGACGACTGTTCGTCGTCGAGATTGATTACAAAGGGTACAATGTCATTAAAAACAAAACCACCATTGTAATCGAACCCGGCTTCGGAATCAGCTTCTTCTCCGCTGTCCGTGCCTTGGATCGATGGTTCCGTGTCGGATTCGTTACCATAAAGGAGAGAATCTGTGAAATAATTCTCGTACCCCTTGAATGGTTGCTTATCCGCGACCACCGTCCTAACTCTACCATCTGCGTCGACATATTTCAGACACTGATGGAGAGTGGAGGGAACTATAACGTTACTATGGATCCAAGGCCGACCCAATAGTAAGTTATAGGATGTCTCAGCATCAATCACGTAGCACGTGACCTCCGTCTTTAAATCGCTCATTTGGCACTTTATCCGGATTTTACCCAAAGGCCTTGACCCGCTGGTATTGAATCCGTAAATGACCGTGCCTGTTGACGCCAACTTGCTGATTGGGATGCCCAGGCTGTGCATTAGGCGAAGCGGCATAATACTCACAGCGGAACCCGGATCTACTTGGATCCGGTTGACTTCGCTGGAACCAATGTAGCCAACAAAGTACAAGGGTCGATCGTGGTTTGAATTCTTCGTCTGCATATCCTCTTTGGTGAAGGTGATGCAGGGAATGTTCTTAGCTGCCACATTACACTGTTGGGCTAGCATATCCAGTTCTTCAGGAACTGGTTTGACCCTGGTGAGGAATGCTTCTGAATCTGCTAAGGCTTCCTGCAAGGCTTCTCTAGTCTCCTTGGATAACCGCAGCAGCTCATACAGTGTTATCCTTGCTGGAATGTTGGCTAGCTGAGCCATAATGTCGAAGGCGCGAGGGTTTTTTGAACTCTCCGGTTTGTCTTTTCCAATCGGACGACTGAAACGAGACTGATTCGGATTCTGTACCTCCTCGGGCCTCTTTTCCTTCTGTTTGTCAACCGGCTGTCGTCGAACATCTTCAGCCGGTTTGGGAATTGGGATCACCCCCATCTCTGTGATAGTCTTGGCTGGACCCTGTTTTGTCACCCCTAGCTTAGCTGCTTGTTCATTATGTGACGGATAGTTGAAGTGGTACTGATTCCCACTTCGGGTCGCAAAGACCTCCTGTTCCTCGTCGGAGAGTGGAAAAGCGGTGATCCTTTCATCATCTTCACCCGGGATAGCAGAGACTCCATAACAAGACTTCCCTTTCCCTTTGGACTTCTTCTTGGATGACGATCCAGCCCATTGTTCATCTCTAATTAGGTCGGGGTGCACCCAGAGGATTTCACCGTTTGGAGCTGTGTGTGGCACGAGTCCCTTTTGGCGCTGTCCGTGCGGATCGTCGTTCACCGTCTTCATCCCGACTTTGGTGACGCGCTTAGGCTGGAACCAATCTGTAGGCACCGATCCAAAACTGATGGACACCGCGTTCGCTCCCACATTTTTGGCCGGTTTCGGAGTTATGACTCCTACATCGATCAAGGCCTGGATCTTGTCCTTGAGGTGGTAGCAGGACTTCGTAGGGTGGTGAACCGCTCTGTGATACGCGCAGTACCTCGGGTCTGTCACCTTGGTGGCTCCTTCATGATCCACAATCGCAGGCAGCTGGATTTTGTTGTTCTCCAACAGATATTTGAAGATGCCGGGAACTTCGTCATCTTTGAAGGAGTAGACTTTGGGAAACCTCGGCTCCGAAGACTTTTGCTTCTGAGACCGCTGCTGCCAATGTGGCTGTGATTGCTGTGGAGCTCGTTGCTGCTGCTGCTGCTGTTGCTGTTGCTGAGGTTGTAATTGAAAGGTTTGGTTAGCATCAACAGCGTTAACCTGAGCTTTACCTTTTCCCTTCTAATTGAAGTTCTGCTTTGGAGGATTTGTAGCCGGCTGGCCTCTCTCCGCCTTCTTCCTCCTGAGGAACCGCTCAGCTTGCTCACCTCGGACCTTCAAGTCCTTCCATGTCTTGGATGGAGCTGTGCCCATTGCTTCCAAAACATCCAGTGAGAGGTTGTTGTGGCAGGTCTGGAGAATGAACTCCTCGCTGATCGGGTCCCGACAATTCATCGCCTTATTCCGGAACCTTTTGACGAAGACCTCGACTAATTCTCCGTCTTTCTGCTTTTCATCAAGCAATGACCCGATTGAGATTTCGGTGTCGTCGTCAAAGAAATTCGCGAGGAATTTCGACTCCATGTCATCCCAGCTGTTTATGCTTCCTGGCTTGAGGCGACGATACCAATCGAAGGCAGCTCCGCGAAGAGTGCCAACGAATGACCGTACCATCAGAGGCTCATTACCTGAGATGACTCCCAAGTGCGATTTGAAATAAATCAAATGCTGAGTTGGTGAACCCATCCCATTAAACGGCGTGAAGTTAATTAGACTAAACTTCGCCGGATATGGGATCGATTCCCACTCTCTTGGGTAGGGACAGGGAATGCCCGTCTTTTTAGTCTCTTGAGCAGAAATCAATGTGTTGATTTTGTTCTCGAGATTCTTAATTTTTAGGCTTTCACCTGTGTCTTCACTGGTATTATCATTACCACCCCCTGGATTGATGGGAGGGTTATTAGCGTTGCGAGCTTCATTTGTGCCCTCATCCTCCAGGTTGTTCTGGTTGGGCTGACTTGGTTCGCCTTGTTGGTGCCTCAATGCATGAAGTTGTTGGTCATGCATCTCTCTCATGTTCTGCATGGCCATTTGCATCTCGAACCTAAAGGTTTCTTGTTGCTTGGCCATGGCATCTTCAAGCATCTTGGCCACCTGCTCCGCGCTTATCATGAGCGACTCGCGGGGCTGTCCCTCACTGGATACTGTATTATCAGATGCCACTGCGGAGCCAGCATCTGATTCTTCGTCTCCCGAAGGTACTCTTGTTCGGACTCTACCATACGTCGCGCGAATGATAGTTCCGGATTGAAGACGAGTCCTGGGTCGAGATGTTTCTGGAATCGTCTCGGGGTTATCCTGAGCCGCTGTTCCTGTGCTGGTCATGTTGGCGGTGACCCTTGAATGTTCACCGTCCTCGACCCTTGTTTTCCTTCGTTGGAAACGCCTATGCCTTGGCCTTGGCGCTCCGGTGCTAAGTCTTTCGAACACCGATACTCTTTCGGGGACTGCTTTAACACAATTGCATTCAGACAGTACTGCCCGAATGAGATTTGAACAAGGACATTGATTCCCGAACCTTCGAGGGCTCCTCTTTCTAGATTTGTTCGTACCCCCGGCACGATAGTACAGCTCATCTGTTTGGAGGTCAGAGCAACTTATCGTGTGTTGACATGATCTCTCAGGTATAACGTTGTCGTCATCAGATGACAACGTTTCCTTCTGAGGAACAATTGTCTTCTTCGGGCTCTCGAGAGTTATACGCCTCGAAACGCGTCTTTGTGGACGTGAATCTTCAGCGGAATCTTGTACTTGAATGCGCAAGGTTGTGCGCTTGGGTGTCGCGGTTTGCTCCGAGTGTTGAGGGTTGCGGCGACCCCCAGCATGTTGTATTGGTTGGGACTTCTTCACTGGCCCCAAGCGTTCCTGAATTGGAGCTTTACCTCGTTCCTTCGGAAGTGGACCAAGGCGCTCCAAAACTGATCTTTTCTTCTGGGATGGTCCCGCGGGATCTCCCAGGGTAGTTGCGGCAATCACCGGCTGTTTGGATTGACTTGCCGGCGTCCGAACTTTCGGAGGTTGCGGGTTTTGCTCCTTAGCCTGAACCGCTTCAGACTTTGGCCTCCAAATCTTGCGAGTAGGTGGTGACTTTTTGACCACCTCCTTCTGCAGCTTGCGACGGGCTTCTTCAGCTTTGGCCCGTGCTTGCGCCGATAACGCGCGGCGCTTGCGTATGCGCTCCTCCAGCGTTGAGCGATTCCGTTTGACACGGACCCACTCCATTGTCGATGGTTTGGAGGAACCACCCTGCATTTGCTGTTGAGGCTGTTTGCCTCGCTTGTTCTTCAGATCCGCATGATAGCTGACCCCGTCAACGGACTCCATGGCCTTGGCGAATTGCTTCGCGAGGCGTTGACGCTGCCTCTGGCGGGCTCTCTTGGAGAGAGTCACCACGCCTTCAATGGCGGATTTGACCTTCTTTGAGGTCGGTAGGGCCTCACCTAACGCAGCTTCGGCGTCGGTTGGGGTGAGGTCGTCGTTGGTGGCTTCAGCTTCATCACACCAACGGACTTTTCTCCTGGAGGAGAACTTCTGGAACTTCTTGGACTTGGGGGAGGAGGCAGATCCGGACGAGGACACGTACTCCTCGTACTTCTGCTGGTCGAATTCGTACTCGACCTCCTCCACGACCGGGATCGAGATCCGCGGCTGCGACACTCCAGCTTCGGCAGCGAAGCTGGTGGCTCCCACTGTGGTCGCCAGATTGTTCGTGCGGGAAATTGCGTTATTCTTCATTGATGATTCTGTTACAACTTTGACAACAACTTTATGCGTTTACAAAGAGATCCGGTCTTTTTATAAGATCCGGCTTACAACAAAATCAAAATAAAGAAATAAAGATTACAACTTTCCTTGAACAAATCACGAGTTTCCTGTTTTACGGTCCCTCGCTTTGTGGGGTTCTTCGCCTGTGCCGGGGTTGAGTACCGTGGACCACCGCGCAATCTCGATCTGAACAGATCTACGTGGTATAACGGGTACTATCCCACCAAGGAGATAGTAGCCGAGAGGGATCGTTTCACCAAGGAAACGCTCGCTCTAATCTCGGGATCTAAGAGCCAAGCTTAGATCCGGAGTAGTATCACGTAGATCTGGTTGTCCAAGTCTTCAAGCCTTTACAATCCGAGTTGAGGTCGCAATCCGGCAGAGTTTCGGCTCTTCAGAAGTTTCAAAAAAAAGTCCTCTCAAATGAACGAGTGCCAGGCCTATTTATAGGCACTCAAAACTGTGCCTTTGGCACAGAACTGTGCCTAGCCACCTCTGGGTGGCTCGGCCTTGGCCGAGCCACCCTAGGGTGGCTCGGCTTGGGCCGAGCCACCTTAGGGTGGTTCGGTTCGGGCCGAGTTCCCCCAGGTGCGCTGGTTTCGTCGTTTTCCGGTGTTTTCGGTTCTCCGTCGTTCGGATTTGATTCGGCTTCTGGAATCGGCTCATTGACTTGATTCCAAATATGGCAGTTAATCCGTTTCTGAGTTCGATTCCGGGATTGGTCTTGATTCGATCGTTATATCACCGAGTTCGTTCTTGTTTAGATGACTCGGTGATTCCCCGAAACGTTGGTTCGATTCCACGTGCGTACGTGTTCCATTGTTCGTGTGCCTTGTCGCCTCGACCCTTCGTTGATTCGTTCAGGTCTTGATTCGATTCCCCGAATCTTCATTTGGCAGTAGCTCCGCTTTGGTGTTTGAGTTCAAGTCCGTTTTGTTGTTGGACGACTCGTTAACTTTCCGAACCGTTGGTTTGGTCCCGCACGCGAACGTATTCCGTTGCTTGCGTGCCTCGTCGCCTCGTCGCTCGAATGTCCGTTGTTTTGTCGAATCATCGTGCTGAGCTAAGCTAAGGGACCTATAGGCAATTTTATACGCCTACAATAACTAATCCCCATCAAACACCAATGATGGAAGTTACAATCTGACG
>BQKN01043635.1:0-11515 GCA_022839385.1 Asparagus kiusianus
AATTTTATAAAAATATTGTATTTCTAGGTTATAGACTTCATAACAACATTTTATATCTTTTATCAAGTCTATACAAACATTTCACAAAGTTTCAAAACATGGTTTATGTCAAATATCAAAAACATGTATGTTTACTTTTCATGTTTTGGACTAGTTTTATAAAATGATGAGTTTTCACTTTTGGAAAGTGCAATTCCAAAAATTCTTTTTGTAACATGTTCATTAACATGTTTATAATGATTTCCCAAAGTTTCATAATTTTTGGAATTTATTTGTTATTTTTAAAGGCACTTTTAAAATCAGGTTTTCTGTGTGCATGTTTATGAGTCGACTCATGTATAGTAATGAGTCGACTCACAAACTGCTGCGTAGTTCTCTTTTTCTTTCTGCTGAGTCGACTCATAAGTTCATGAGTCGACCCGACAGGTTGAGTCGACTCATGCCTGTCATAAGTCGACTCAAGAACTGCGCTGGAATATGTGTTTTGTTTCTGCTGAGTCGACCCATGACCTCATGAGTCGACCCATGCATGATGAGTCGACTCATGAATTTTATGAGTCGACCCATAAGCTGATTTTTAGGCCATAACGGCTACTTATGAGTCGACCCATGATTTTTATGAGTCGACCCATAATGTGTCCGTTACACAGTAACGGCTATTTTCCAGCTTTGTTTTCTTATGGGTTTTTTGGTCATTTCACTTGGGTTTTTGCTGAAGTTTTGTGTGGGTATAAATACCCTCTTGCTCTCATCTTTCAACAATACTAAGAGAATGTTTTAACAAAGTTTTAACAAGGGTTTAAGTTTTGTTTAAGTGTGTTTAAAAGCTTTTAAGCATTTACAAGAGTTTGGTTTTGTGGAGCAAATTTCACAAGAGCAAGTGGAGATCATCCTTGGTGTTTGAGCATTCATTCTTCTCCCTCTCTCTTGTCTTCTATAGAGAAGTTTCCTTAAACTCAATTCTAGCATTTTATAAGTTTGTTCTTAATTTCATAAGCTAGATTTCATATTGAGTTTATATTGTTTTATCTCTTTGTACACACACAACCTATTGAGCTTATTGTATTTTCATACTTAGTATAATTTGGGTTGTGGGATTGTGTGACTTAGAGTTGTGCTTATATTGTGTTCTCATCCATTGTAGAGAACAATCATTTATTGTTGTGAGCTTTAATTGTGAGGAACACTTTGTATTACACTAGTACACCAAGAGGAGTGTGTGGTGAGAGACGGGGTTGTCCTAAGAGTAGTGGCGTCGGTAGCCTAGAGAGAGGTGGTAATTCCGAGTACTTGAGGGAGACACGGGCTAGAGACCAACACTTGAGGTTGTGATTAGTGTAGTTACATTGTGTGGATTGTAGAGTTTTCGGTTAGCTAGAAAACCGAGTGTGTAGAGAAGTTCCGGCTTCCAAACCGGGTGTGATAGTGGAGATCTCCTCGAGGTGAGGAGCGGGGACGTAGGTCAGGCGGACCGAACCTCGTGAACATATCTTGTGTTTGTGATTGCTTTGGCGTTTATTTATATTCGTGCTTATTGTTTATATCGCCTTCGTTAATTGCTTATTTATATTGTCCACTATATTGTTTCACCCTTGTTTATATTTGTATATCCTTGCACATATATTGTTCATATCTCTTTTGCTAGGATATATTTGTTAATTAGTTTTTAAATTGGCATAAATTGGATTAGATTAGCATAAACCCTATTCACCCCCCTCTAGGGTTCTTCCTAGTGGCATTAGGGTACTTTCAGTGCTGACATCCGTATGTCTCTCCTCTGTCTCCGAACCATAATAGAATCCTGAACCTGAGCCGTCGATCCCTGATCCTGCACATCATTACCCGTATCCTCCGTGTCACAGTCGTGCTCACCTAGCGTCATCTCAGTCAATACTCTAATGGATACTGTACTATCTGGATAATATGGAGATGCATCGATCTTCACCACATGCGATATCTCCTCCGTCGGGTCGCTCTCCACCTGATGAGAGCTGAGAAGCGTCAAGATAGAAGCCTCATCGAACGTGACGTCCCTACTCAGCACAATCTTCCTATCAACTGGATCCCATAGCTTGTATCCCTTCACACCACGCATGAATCCTACAAATATGGCCTTCCTAGCTCGAGGTTCCAATTTATCTATTCTCACATGATAAAATGCAGGGTACCTGAATACCTTGAGCTGGTCATAGTCATGTACTGGCTTTCTTGACCACTTCTCCATAGGGGTTTTCTCCTCAATCGTAGATGAAGGCAGCCTATTAATAAGGTGGCTCGCATATGTAAGTGCCTCAGCCCAAAAGATCTTCTCCAAACCACTCTGCGATAATAAACATTGGATCTTCTCCAGCAAAGACCGATTTAACCTCTCTACTACTATATTCTACTGTGGTGTATGACTAACCGTGAAGTGCCTCTCTATGCCCTCGTCATGACATAGCTGCTGAAAGGGGTCTGAAGTGTACTCGCCGTTGTTGTCGGATCACGACGTCTTGATCTTTCTCCCAGTCTGTAGTTCTAATCTCTTCTTCCACTCCACAAACAAATCTATGACTTTATTCTTATGTTTCATGGTGTACACCCAACAATGCCTAGAATAGTCATCTACGAACGTGATGAACCAATGTTGACCACCAAGTGATACAGTCTTGGTAGGACCCCAAACATCTATGTGCATGTAGTCTAGGATGCCCCTCGTCCTATGAATAGTAGTCCTGAACTTTACCTTTGTTTTCTTGCCAAGAACACAGTGCTCACAGAATTCCACTTTACCATGCTTGGCTCCCTTCAATAGCCCCTGCTTGCACAAAGCCTGCAGTGACTTCTCTCCTGTGTGCCCCAACCTATAATGCCAAAGCCTGCTCATGTCCGCCTCTGAAATAGCTGAAGTAACCTGACCAATCTCGGTGCTCCCCTTCAGATAATACAAGTTTTAACTACGGACTCTCTTCATCACCATCAAAGATCCATTAGTAACCTTTGCTATAGCGTCTTCAAAGGTCACCTTGAATCCTTTTTCCTCCAAAGCTCCAACTGAGATAAGATTCTTCTTCAGCTAAGGAACAAATCTCACATCCTTTAATTCACGAACTACTCCATCGTGCATCCGGATCCGCACAGTACCTATCCCACAAATACCACAGGATTGATCATTTCCCATTACTATAACTCTCCCATCGAGATTCTCAAAAGATGTAAACCAATCTTGCCTAGGGGTCACATGATAGGTAGCATTGGAATTAAGCATCCAATCTGATGCATCCAAATGGTTCACCTCCGGAGGAATCAAAAGAGAAAAGCTCGAATCATCGGAATCATCGCCTTTCGCAACATTCACCTTATTGGCCTTCAGGCCCTTTTTTTTTGCTATTCTCCTTCTCTTTGATCTTTGGACAATCTCTTTTCCAATGTTCCTGCTCCTTACAAAATACACATTGGTTCTTTCCAAGCTGGTGATGACCTCTTGACTTTGACCTTCCTCTATTACCACCTTTCGGATATGAGCTTCTACCTCTTATCGACAAGACTTCACTTGAAGTACTAGCACGGGAAGTCTCCTTATCCTTCATCCTCAAATCATAATTCATCAATACATTAGTAACTTCACTATAGCTAATAGAAGATCTTCCGTTCAACAAAGTGAGCACAAATGTGTCATACTCCTCATCTGGTAAGGAGCCCAATAAGATAATCGCCTTGTGCTCATCCGATATCTTCTCATCAACATTCACCAAGTCCGACAACAACTTAGTATAGTTGTTCACATGAGCCGCTAGTAAGGTGCCTCGGGACATCTGAAATCTAAACAATCTTCGCAGCAATTACAAACGATTCTCAACACTCTTCGTAAGGTACTTATTATTGTGAATTTCCCAGATCTTCATTGCAGACGTCACCCCAATTACATCATACTTTAATTCCTGTTCCAACAGGATCTGATCACCCCACAAGCGTTCCTATTCATCTTTTCTTATATCGCCTCTTCATATTTTGGTGGTCTCTCGTGGACCATGATGGTCTTCTCCAAGTTTTGAACATTGAGTGCATCCTGTACGTCGCTCATCCACAAACCAAAGTTGATTTTACCATCATACTTCACCACACTAATTATGATGTTCTGAAAACCAACTTGAACTATACTCGCCATCGACTTACTGCTTTCACCTTCTTCTCCCATTGTAAACTAACTCCAAGTTGTAGAGAAAGAATCAAATTTTGATAGAAATTAAGAATTACTTAACTGAACCCTAGATCGGATTCCAAATAGATCTCCTGTCTACACGAAGAAAGCGAAATCTCTAACGACAACTCCTAATGCTATCTCCACCGAAGCCTAGAACTCCAAGAACCAAGCTTCAAATAAGAATCTTCCTCCACCTAATTCCAAAACCCTAGATTTGAAATCTGGGCTTTGATACCACTTGTTGCGTGCAGCGAAAATTTTGGCAGCACTTCGACAGCACAACAAGAGAGTCAGTTCGCAATAGGAATTCTCGTTTTATCAAGGAAACAAGAACCTTAAGCAAAATATCTCAACAAAGTGGGATATCAGCTCTTCCTCTCATTAGTTCTAGGACTGACCTATCGAGGGAACCTAAATAAGCTATTACAAATCACACAAATAGCAAGACAACCAATTTTACGTGGTTCGACAAATTGCCTACATCCATGGGGAGAGGATGGAAAGATTCTACTAAATCAAGGAGAGTACAAATGGTTATAATCTCACAAAACTCACAAACTAACACTCAACCAAAGCTCTCAACTTGCTCACAATATCTCCCTCTCACAATGCTCAAAAGTCTCTTTAATCTCTGATTACAACTCTCCTCTCTTTTTTATTGATTCTAATCTTCCATATATATAGAAAACCTAAAACCAAAACAGATTAGGAATCCTAAAACCAAAAACAAAACAAATTAGGAATCCTAATAACCTATTACCAAAGTAGATTAGGAATCCTAATAACCTCATATTATCAAAATAGATTAGGAATCCTAATAACCTCATGTTACCAAAATAGATTAGGAATCCTAATAGATTAGGAATACTGCTATCCAACAGTAAGAAGATTGGGATCAAATCAGCTAAGTATATTGTGGAGTGGTGAAGTTACATACATATTGTATGTACATAAAAGCTCACGTGTAGATTTCAGTTAGTAGATAATTTAGCTAGGATGGATTTGGATATTAGAATTATTTGCATTGTTAACAATTTCGTAGTCAATGTTAATACTGTTGTAATTATGTAAAATATGGTTCTAATCAAAATACATACATTTGCATGATACAAGATGATCGATGGTAGCTATTGTATGGACTATTAAAGCTCCTAACAATTAGAACAAAACTCCGAAAGTTGTAATGAGTAAGTGTTGAGGATTATAGCTTTATATTCTAACATGGAAAAATTGCAAAAAATTCCATAATCCATATTGATATATCACAAGATACTATATGTGTCCGCGGTGATAGTACATGATACGGGTAAGATGGTGATCCCACAGACAAAACCGCATGGTACTTTTCTCTAATACGAAGGGTTTATAATGGTAGTCTTAGGTGATTTAATGTGACTCTCAATTCTAAAGAAAGAAGTGGTAGAATGGGCTCCCAACGTGATATTAAAGCCTTCAGGTCTTTGATTGATTCAATTCAACTCATAGACCTTCCCCTCAATGGTAGAAAGTTTACCTGGTCAAATCTCAGAGCATCCCCAGTCTTAGCTAGGTTAGACAGGTTCCTTGTTTCTCTAGACTTTGAATCCAAGTTCCCTTCTCTTGTTCAATACGCTTTCCAATCTCCTTGTTCGGACCACTGCCCAATCATCCTAGATTCCAAACCACCTTTTCTACCACCTCTGTTTAGATTCAAGAAGTTTTGGCTTTCTTTCCCATCTTTTGCTCCATTCATCTCCTCATCATGGAGCTCCTTCTCTGTCAGTGACGATCAGCATCCATCCCTCCCCCTCAAAATCAAACACATTAAGAAAAGAATCAAATGGTGGAAAAGAGTCTCATTTGGTTCCTTCAAGCATCTCCTATCCAATACCATGTCAAGTCTAGACTTCCTCAACCGCCTTGAAGAATCTAGGTCTCTCTCTGATCAAGAACTTCTCCTCAGAACAGAACTTAAAGGCCATCTTCTTCTTCTAGCTAGGGCTGAGGAAATAAAGTGGAAACAGAGATCTAGAATCCAATGGCTGAAAGAGGGGGACAACAACACTTCTTTCTTTCACAAGTTTGCCTTTTTCCGTAGGAGGAAAAACTTCATCCCCCACCTCCTCATTGACAACACTATCATCTCCTCCCTCCCGGACATGAAGCTGGCTTTTTATGATTATTTTTCTAATCTCTTTTAGCCATCCCCTATTTCCAGATTTGTCATTGATTGGAACTCTTTATATCCTAGCAACTCTGACCTTTCCCATCTTGATTCACCCTTTACCTCAGAGGAAATCAAAGCTGTAGTCTTTGACCTGCATCCCGAGAAATCCCCTGGACCTGATGGTCTCCCAATTATGTTTTACCAAAAATTTTGGCCAGTTATTCAACAAGATGTCATTGCTTTCATTCAAGCTCTCCATTCTCAGCCTCAGCTTCTTCACAACACCAACTACTCTTTCATCTGTCTCATCCCTAAAAGAGATGGAGCATACCACCCTCAAGACTTTAGACCTATCAGCCTCATCAATAGCTCTTGCAAAATCTTCACCAAAATCTTGGCCAACAGACTCAAATCCTTCCTCCCCCAGCTGGTTGATAGCTCCCAATCAGCCTTCCAAAGTGGTAAATGATCCTTGGACTCCTTTCTCCTTGCTCACGAAATGGTTAACTTTTTCTCCTCAGGTAAGAAAGAGATTTGCGCAATCAAAGTGGACTTCTACAAAGCTTTTGATTGTGTAAACTGGTATTTCCTCCTGAACCTTCTCAAAGCAAGGGGTTTCAGTTCTACTTGGTGTTTTTGGATTGAACATATTCTATCTTCATCTAAATCGGCTGTTTTGGTCAATGGATCTCCCACCAAATTCTTCAAATGTCATAGGGGTCTTAAACAAGGAGATCCTCTTTCTCCGATGCTTTTCCTGTTGGTTGTCGATGTCCTCACCAAAATGATTAAGAAGAGTGCTCTTTTAGGGGATCTCTCTGAGCTTAACTTAAAGGGGGATCTTAACTCCATTAGGTCCTTACAGTTCGTGGATGATACCATTATCTTCAGTAAGGCCTCTCTATCAGATATCTCCACTTTGAAAATCATTCTACATATCTTTGAAAATCTTTCGGGGCTCCGTACCAATAACTCCAAAACCAGCCTTTATTACTTAGGCAAATTCCATCACAGAGGTGCTAGATTAGCAAATTCCTTCAACTGTTCTGTTGGCTCTCTTCCATTCAGATACCTTGGTCTTCCCTTGAAAAAAGGATCCCTCTCCAAAAGTGAATGGCAACCACTTCTTGACTCTTTTGCTAAAAAGCTATCTTTGTGGAAGAACAAATCTTTATCCATAGGGGGGGAGGTTAACCCTGCTCAACTCAGTTTTATCCTCTCTGCCCCTCTACTACATGTCTTTTTTTAAACTTCCTGTTTGGTTAATCAAGGCAATAGATAAAATAAGAAGAAATTTCCTCTGGAATGGTCACAAACAACCTTCTAATTCCAAATTCCTTGTTAATTAGGGTATAATATGCAAATCCAAGCAAGAAGGTGGGCTTGGAGTTCTAGACAGCTCTTCTTTTAACATTGCTCTTCTATCCAAATAGATATGAAATATTTTTCAAAATAACTCCCTAGTCAGTAAGGTGATTTACTCTTTGTATTCCAAGAACAATTCTAACCCCATTCTTAACCCTCCAAATAGGTCGGCTTCTAAGTTCATCCAGGAACTCCACTCTATCAGTCATTCTTTCTTTAGCCATGTTAGGTGGGTTGTTGGGGACGGTAACACTTGCAGGTTTTTGCATGACAAATGGTCTGGGACTAACACTCTTAGCAGTCTCTTTCCCAAAGCCTATCAGTTAGCTTTCTCTCCGAATTGCTCCACTCGCTCTCAAGGATCTCATCATCTCAACTCATGGAATTGGTGACCTATTATCAGAAGAGGGGCATCTGAGGAGGAGAAAAAAGAAATCTTGGCTCTCCTCTCCCATCTGATTACTTTTAATTTGGCTGGGAATTCCTCCAAAGACAAGATAAGTTGGCCTCATCACTCATCAGGTATTTTTTTAGTTAAAGCCATCTATAACATCATGATTTCAGGGGGAATAGCATCTCCACTGTATAAATTCATCTGGAAATCCCCTACCCCCTGAAGGTTAAAGTCTTCTTTTGGACAGTCAGTAAGAAAAAACTCAACACAAGAGATCAGTTGGTTAAAAAAGGTTGGACGGGTGACACTATTTGCCCCCTCTGCTCTCAAGCAAATGAATCACATGATCACTTGTTCACAAATTGCTCTTTCTCATTCTCTGCATGGTCTGCTCTCCTTCCTCAAGCATATATAGTCGACTGGCCAGACAATTTGGACTCTCTGATTCTCTTATCTAGCAACAATCAAATCAGTCAGAATATCAAAATTATTTGGAAAGTCATGCTCCCGTGCTTTGTTAGTGGATTTGGCATAGTCGGAAAAATCTCATCTTTAATGATATTCGAGCTAATCCTACATCCATAGCTTCTAATGTTGCTAGATACATCTTATTCTGGACAGGTACAGCAAATAGCAGATCAGCTCTCAAAGTTCACAAAGCTTCCATTAACCTAGGATTGAAGGAGATTGCTAATTCATATGCAGAGGAAATGGTTGGTGTAAACTTTCCTCTAGAGGGCTAAACAACGAAGTATCATCTCAGCTACTTTTGATCCATTGAAGCTATGACTTTTTATTTCTTTTATGAACTTCTGGTGTAGCTATGCCTTATTGTTTTAAACTGTTATCAGCCTTGATCATGCTGTTTATGTAGCCAAGGTTTGGTTACAGATTTTTTATTTTTTTTGGAAGGTTTGGAAACAACTCGGATGTTATCTGGATGGTGACGACTAGGGTCCTCTCTCATTCGATAATATCTGTTTTGGTTCCTTCCCTCTCAATCTTTTATTAGTTTTCTCCCTTGAGACTCTCTTGTATTTCTTTTATATTTTAGTAATATATTTGGAACAGGGTACCTCACCCTGTTTTTCTGTCAAAAATAATAATTAACCTTTTTGAAAACTCTTCATGTTGTTTGTTTAATTTTATAAGAAGCAAACCACACAATCATGGGAAAAGTTAAAGCAACTCAAATTCATTCTCAGCAACCTTTATATACAAGTTGCCTTTGCAATTGGCCCGCCTAGGTGGGAGATCGATCGTATCAAATGAACAAACCAGCACGTGTAGCAATGACTGACATATTTAATTCTTGTTTTCATCAGTTTTCTCGATCAATATATTGGAGAAACTATTAAAGAAGGCAATAAAATGATCAAAATGTGTAAGAGGAAGGAAAGAAACAAACAAAGTCCTATACTATTCTCTCTGTTTCTTTTTTTAGGTATAGGGACCAGGTGAGCCTATGTAAAGGCTTACAAAGTGTCTCATAATAGAGTTCTAGTATGATCATGACTCTAAGAGATAATTAAAACAAGACTCCTAATTCAACTAATATAAGAATTTCTGAACAAACTCCTAATAACTTGAACTTCTAAAGATAGTTAAAATCAAAATCTTTCTAGAATTTGGATTAACTTCAAATACAATAAGCAGACGCGACCGACGGCCAGAAACTACTGGAGGTGGGCGATGAACTCTGCTCCTCAATAGTGGCAATGGAAGAAATGGGAAAAACCTTGTCAATGAAAATGAGTGCCTGGTTCAACTTACAAGTCAGAGACTGAAGGGATCAAGTTTGGATTGAGCATTTGAGAGGGTTAACCCAAACATATAGAATATTTATTTTATCATATATATTTTGTTATCATAAAGAGTGTTTTCATCGGTTTTCAAGCAAATAAAAAATTTCTTGATAAAATTATTATGCTTAATTATCTATGTTTATAAAAAAAATATTTTTATAGAATCACAAGTTAAAAGCTTGTGCTGCTGAGGAACTAGATTTTTAGCTTTTCCTTTCCTTTATACCACTCTAAAATTATATGATGTTGAATCTTTTTTCAAACCTCACATGGGCTACTGCAGCAACCCATGTTTTCTTTATTTTTTCAAAAATGATGGGCCGCATCGAAGAAAATTTTGGATGTGAGGCCTACATGCATAGTAAAATATATTATTTTATTAGTGCATAGTATTTTCCCAAATGCTATAAATAGACCTTAAATCCTTAAGAAAAAATCATTCCAAAAACAATAATCAATATATACAGGTATATATATATTGTAGAATAGCTAGTGCTCGTAGGAACAGTACCTAGACCGAGAAGGTCTTATAGATCGGGGTTGGAGATCTTTGCCTGATAGATCGAGGAGATTTTTGTCTTATAGATTGAGGAGATCTTTGCCTTATAGATCGAGAAGATCTTGATAGTACTGGATAGGTGCACACCAGAGTATTGGACTATTGTTCCTGGAAGCAATTTAGCCTTGGGATCCTTGCACCGGAGTAAGCCAAATAATGTTTTAAGCACAGCGTTTTACAAACGCACAGCAGTTGAATTGAAAATTTTTAAATTACTGCACTTTAGTTTTTTGTTTAGTATTTACTGTTATATATTTTTATTATTCCAGATTTAACCACAGACGCCAACAGTTGCCAAAACACATAATCACATCCTATTTTCCTCTTGGTTTACGCCACAAAACCTACTTTTGAAAACCGCCAGTAAGAAGATGTCGTGTGTCTAGCGGCCTAGAGTTTGGCTACAAATCCGAACATGGTCGGATGACTAAAAGTCATCTCGAGCAGCATGGCTATTATCCCTTCCTTGCTTGAGGTTACGAACTTAAGCATCGGGTGGTCGTCGAGGCATTCAAGCTGTAATAGCCCCAAAAATATATATAAATAAATAAAATAATTATAATATTTTGTGGTGAAGATTTTCTCCACCGCTTTTCCAAGTCGGTAAAATTTCACCGTCCCCAACAGTATTTAAGGGAGGAAAAGGTGAGAAATTTAGGTAAAAAAAGGGGGAAGAAGAAGAAGAAGAAGAGGAAGGTGACAATGAAAAAAAAAGGGAATCTAAGGTAATTTAATTTCTATTCTCTTTTATTTAATTAGTTTCTAATAGGATGGTGATTATGATGAACAAGTTTGATTTTTGAAATACCTATTAAGATTTATGGAAAGAGAGAGAATACTAACCCTAGATCCGGTGGTTCTTGTCTTCGGCGGCTCTTCATCGTCAATGATCCTACCCTATGGTGAGAAAGAGAAAGAGATAGATGCTTTGATGCCCAACCAAAAGAAAAGGAAAAAAATAGCTTACCTGACCGCCGGCATTGAGGAGGGTTCGCCTCGGGTGGCCGCTCCGACGGCGGAGCTGAGCGGTCGTGCCACCTTAGCACCACGGGGGGGGGGGGGG
>BQKN01043638.1:0-11853 GCA_022839385.1 Asparagus kiusianus
TTTCATGTTCAATTTCTGTAGGGAGTCGAGAAGAAGGAGAACTGCGAGTTGATGCTGCTTCTCCCGGAGGTATGGAGACCGAGGAGACCAGTTTTGTCCAGCAAATGGAGGATGCTCTGAGAGAAGGGCCAGCTGGTATTCCACCACCTCCTGACATGGATCCATCAGCTACGGACACAGGTACTGATCTTTCTCCTCTCGGAAGAGAAATCCGAGAAATGAATGAGTCGTGCCGTGTGCCTCCTTTAATGACTCGTGCGCTTTCTATTCTTTTAGCTAAACTAAAAGAAGTTGGCGCAAGTAGCGAGGCTCCTGAACTTATCCCAACGAACAAAGGTAAAATTAATCTGCATCTTGAGCAAGTTCATCTGTATTCATATGTTATTCACAACTCAATGTATCCCGTAGATGTCGTAACGAGCGAGCCAACAGAAGGGGGAATCGCCCATACTCCTAAAATTGACGACTTCACTGATTTCGATTATCATATCGATATTTCAGAGGACGATCATCAAGAAATTTCCGATTTGTTGTTCGGGAAAGACGCTGGTGCGGCTACAGAATCAACGGTTGGCGCTAATTTAACAGAAGCAGGTCCTTCTGAGAGTAAGATTTCTGTTCTGTAAGCTCTTTATTTTACATTTTCTGACTTGATTAATCGCATAAATGTTTGAATTATAGGACCAGCCGTCGAAACTGATACAACTACAGTCACTGGAGCGACTGATCAGCCAGGGGATCGTGAGCTCGTGCCATGGGCAGGAACTGAGGTTGATTTGCAATCATCAGTTCTTGAATCTCAACCTCGTACTCCTATGGACCCTATGATGATAGAGGTCACCGTCACTCCCCAGATTAGTCCAGTCGTAACAAAAGCAAGACCAACTGAAGAAGTTGGTACGTCGGCTAATGTTGTACCTAGATCTGGTAAGTTTTTTTCCATAACTAGTTTCAAATTTCGGATTATCTTTCCATTATAATCATTGTAATCCTTTTATTTGTAGAATCCCCTCCTAAGGAACCTCTTAGCTTGGACCCGCCGTTTTCTGAGGCTTTAGTTAAAAAACCATCTGATATAGCGGGTGCATCAACAGCTACCGTTCTTGAATCAACCTTGATTGTTCAGGAATCCGGACTACCATCCTTGGGTGAGCCAAGTCGTATTGAAGGCTCTTCTGTCGAACTTGGTATGTTTCATCTTGTTGTCTTGTATGGATACATACGTTCTGTACTGACTTATTTATCTTCATCGCAGTTCCTTCATCATTATCAGATCAAATCCAAGCATTATTGGTTAATGACGATCCTGATAAATCTGTTATCTGCTCCAATCTCCAAGGCTTCATCTCTTTTCTGAATTCCATGGTCGATCATATTCTCTCCAAAAGATCATGTTTTGAAAGTTATAAAAAATCTTTTGAGCGTTTTATATCAGGGTTCAGAGATGAAGGGTATAACAATTTGGCCGATTCAGTCACTGCTTACTTGGTTGATTTGAAGCAACATATTGAACTTCTGCAAACTCTTCGCACCAAAGGCGTACCATCCTATATCGCTTCCCATATGGAATCCAGGCTGCAATCGTGGCGTGATTCTCAGAAAATTGCCAACTCTGAACTCCAAAAGTTAAGAGCCCATAGTCACCAGCTTAGAGTGAACATTGACAAAAGAACACAGGCTAAGGCCAATCTACATCGGGATTTAGAATCGAGCCGAGCGGAAATAGCTCGCCTAGAGGAGGAACTTGCAATGGCCAAAGATGCTTATGATGTCTTGGAGTCCGAGTTGGCGCGAGAAGTTCATATTGAGGAAGACCTGTTGCAGCAACTAAACCTTCAAGATAAAGTAATTGTTGATAAGGAACAAGAGGTTGCCGCGCTTCAAAGTGTTGACGAAGAAGCTTTCAAGATTAAATTGACAGCTGAACTTGAACAGACTTATGCATTAGAGCTGTCAAAACTTGAAAATCAAATTAGTCAATATAAACTTTTGTAATTAGAGAGCATATATCTTTGTAGCTTCCTTTGAACACTCTTGGTCAATATATATTGAATCATTTTTTATTATGATTACTCATTCTTGTTTAGAATAAATAACCACAATGCTTATAGGATTTTTGGCAAATCCTCAGCCATCAACGGATTTGATATGCCTTTACCGACACCGTTTGAATCGGGCTAGTATGTGAATTATCTAAGTCCGTTTCACATATAACGTTGGGCTAAAAGACTTAAACTCTTTTAGACTTTAAACTACAACATTGAATGTGTAGGCTACATGTGTTAGATGTAGGCCTATCTCTAATAAGGGATAGAGATAACATCCCCCATGTGTATGTGACATGGATTTTAAAATGTGGATGGATTACGTTCTCTTTGCATGAAAACGAATCTAAGCTTGTGAAGAAAGAACTTGGATATTCTAGTTCAGAGTCTCTTGTTTGTTGGTAGAGAAAAACCCAGAATTGGAAAGGAATAATTTTGTATTCCATTTCCTTGTCTCTTGTTTGTTGGTAGAGATAAACCCAAAAATGGAGGGGGATAATTTCATATCCCAACTCCTGGTCTCTTGTTTGTTGGTAGAGATAAACCCAAAATCGGAGAGGAAGAATTTTATATTCTATCTCCTGGTCTCTTGTTTGTTGGTAGAGATAAACCCAAAATCGGAGAGGAAGAATTTTATATTCTATCTCCTGATGCAAAGGAAACTCAAAGTGGGATCTCCACTTAAAGAATCCGAATTGGTTTGAATAACCCTAACTGTCATAAGGTTTGATTATTCAGTTTGTGGACCTCTCGTTCATGGAATGAATCGAGAGGGGATTTTGGCTTTGGTCCTAACTGTAGAAAGGTTTGACCAAAAGAGGAATAAGAGTAGGGTACAAATAACAATGCATTTGTTGATTTGTACGAAATACTCAGTGAACAATTTTGATTTTAAACATAAGAATTCAACCGACCGATGACCTTTGGTTGATCTGGACGGTGGGGGTTTCATGGCGTGGGATTACAAGTCGTCGAGACTCCCATTTCATAATTGTGTTACAAGGTTTCGTGAGGAAAGATTAACTGTCATTAAATCTCATCTCAACGATATTAGTAACAACATCTTATTCATATGATCATCATTTTTTTTTTTTTTTTGATAATCAACTGATAATGGATTATCCCGAAGTATCCTGCATAGGACTCTCTAGGAACTTTCCGTATTACATAGGTTATCCTGAACGTATTATGGGTAATACTTTTTCAGGAACTTCCCATTTATTGGCATCATCAACTTATTACCGTCTTGAGTAACCAGACGGTATGCACCATTTGAATAGACTGTTTCTATTACAAACGGTCCTTCCCATTTGGGTTCAAATTTTCCTTTCTTCTTAGAGTTGAGGATCATAGGTCTTCTGACGGCAAGAACTAGATCTCCTTCTTTAAAACTTCGTCGTCGGACCCTTTTATCAAAATTCCGAGAAATTCTGGCCTGATAAAACTCGATCTGTTGTTGAGCTTCCAAGCGCTTCTCATCTAACATCTCTAACTCCTCAAGACGTTTCTGATGATGTTCTTCCGTCGTCATTCCCGTTGCAAGGGCGATACGGAGAGAAGGAATCTGTATTTCCAATGGGAGAACAGCTTCACATCCATATGTTAAGGCATATGGAGTTGCTCCGGTAGGTGTACGGACAGTTGTGCGATAAGCCCATAAAGCTTCGCCAAGTTTGTCGTCCCAATCTCGTTTATTGGTTTTCACCAACTTGGCCAAGATTTTGATGATGGTCTTGTTAAAAGCTTCGGCCAATCCGTTAGCTGTGGGATTATAAGCGGTTGATGAAACATCCTTAATCCCGAATTTGCCGCAAAACTTGATGAATGCGTTACTGACGAATTGAGGACCATTATCATGTACTATTCGTCTTGGAACACCGTACCGATATATAACATGGTGTTTAATAAACTTAACGACCTCACTCGTCTTCACTTCTCTAAGTGGAACTGCTTCTGCCCATTTTGAGAAATAGTCGGTGATTGCCAAAATGAAACGGTCCCCTTTAACCGATGGTGGGAAAATAGGACCTACAATATCCATGCCCCAAGTTTCGAATGGCCACGACGTCGCCGATGGGTGTAAATACTCGGGAGGTTGATGCATATAATTTGCATGTAACTGACATACTTCACATCGTCGTGCGTAGTCAACTGCATCCTTTACCATAGTTGGCCAATAATACCCAATTCTTCTAAGTCGGTCACAAAGTTTAGGACCGGGCTGATGCGCACCGCATATTCCGTTATGCGCTTCTTTGAGTGCTTGTTCTGCTTCTTTTCCGGATAAGCAACGGAGTAGAAGACCGTCGTACGATCGTCGATACAACATTTGTGCTGTGGCGTTGTAATAAAATCTCGGTGCTCTTCGCCGAATCGATTCCCTTTCTTTTACATCTTCAGGCAATATACCATGTAGGACGTAGTCGATAATGGGAAAGCGCCAATCTCGAACTTCGGGTTCAACCGCTGTTGAGCATACTTCTTTAACATCCGAGTCGTAGATTGGAACGATAAGCTGGTGAGTCTTCACTGTAATCAATTGTTCTGTTTCGGGAGGTTGAGCCAATGATACCGACAATGCCGCCAATGCGTCTGCATACGCGTTTTGGAGACGTGGAACGTACTCAATGAAAAATCCTTCAAATGAGTTTGCCATCTCAATAGCCACCTGATGGTATGGAATCAGGTCTGGACTTCTGACTTCATACTCTCCTCGTATTTGATTCACTACCAGTTGAGAATCCCCAAAAGCTTCAAGGTATTCGACCCCCAGCTCTTTGGCAAAATTGAGTCCAATTATTAACGCGTTGTACTCGGCCACATTATTAGAACATGGTCCGGTCAACGAGTATGCTCTAGGCAAGACATGCTTTTCCGGGGACACTAAAACGACCCCCACTCCTGAGGAGATTTTAGAACATCCGGGTGCGCTTGCCACATTGGTTGCGCGAGAAGCCCCATCGAAGTATAACTGCCACACTTGTTGATGTGAGGTAGTATTAACTTCGTGAGTTTCATCTGGCAGATCGTCATACAATTCGACTATATCTTTTGTAGGATTTTCCGCCAGAAGATCGCAAATAGCTCGTCCTTTAACCGATTTTTGTTGCTTAAAGTACAAGTCATATTGCGATAAAAGTAGAGCCCATCTGGCTAAACGCCAATTCATAGAAGCCGGCTGGGTCATGAATACGCGGACCGGATTTATGTTGGAGATGACATAAATCGTCTGCCCCACTAAATAGTGTCGCATTTTCTGGACGGCAAATACCAATGCAAGGCATTCCTTCTCGATCATTGGGTAGCGAGATTCAGCTCCTACCAATGTGCGACTCAAGTAATATACTGCTTGCTCGTGACCGTTATCGTCGTCTTGGGCAAGTAATGCACTTAACGAATGGTTCGTCGCTTTGACATAAATCAAAAACGGTCTGCCCGATTTCGGTGCAACGAGAATAGGTGGGTTCGCTAGATATGTTTTAATATCTTCGAACGCCTTCTGACATGCTTCATCCCAAATGAACGACACGCCTTTCTTTGCGAGTTTAGAGAATGGTTGACATTTTCCGGACAGATTTGATATAAACCGACGGATATATGCCAATCGACCCTGCAATCCTCTGAGTTCTTTAAGATTTCTCGGGGGTTGCAGCTCATTTATCGCCTTCACTTTATCAGGATCAATATGAATACCTTTTGTGGTGACGACGAATCCGAGAAATTTACCGCTTGACATTCCTAGGAAGGATTTAGTCGGGTTCATCTTTAGCTGATGAGTTCTCATCAGATCAAACATCGTCTTCAGATCATTAATGTGGTCTTTTTTATCACGACTCTTAACGACCAAATCATCAACATAGCATTCAACGGTCTTCCGCAGATGTTCTTGAAAGATTTGCGTCATGGCTCGTTGGTACGTGGCGCCAGCATTTTTTAAACCAAAAGGCATAACCGTATAGCAAAAGACCCCCATGGGTGTTCTGAATGCTGTATGCTTTTCATCGTCTGGGTGCATCTTGATTTGATTATATCCCGAGAAACCATCCATAAATGACATTCTCTCGAATCCGCAAGTATTGTCAATAATGACGTCCGTAATTGGTAGTGGGAAGTCATCTTTAGGACAGGCGGCATTCAGATCTCTGAAATCAATACAGATTCTGATCTTTCCGGTCTTTTTAAGAACTGGAACAATGTTAGCTAGCCATTCAGGATGTTGTTCTTCTCTGATAAAACCTGAGTCGATCAACTTCTTGACTTCAGCTTCTATCGCTTCCATAATTTGCGGACGAAACCGTCTTTGTTGTTGTTTGACAGGTTTGACATCCGACTTTATGTTGAGGGCGTGCATTGCTACGTTCGGATCGAGTCCCGGCATATCTTCGTAATTCCAAGCAAAGACGTCGATATACTCTCTAATGAGGGCGATTAACTCTTCTTTCTCATCTGGTGGAAGGTCACCACTGAAAAATATAGGTTTCGGATTAGTTTCGTCACCCATATTAATTTGGACCACTTTATCCTCAGTAGGAGGTTCTCTTTGTTCAAATCGGTCGCCATATTGGATATTCATGTAATGTGTCCATGGGTCTTCCCAAATAGGTAATTGATCGTCCTCTTCAGTTGTAGAAGGATCGACTGTCGCCATGTTCGACATTAGGGCTTTGAATCTCTCTCCGATGCTTGTGTCAGAGTCCCACATTGAAGTGTCGGATGAATGCCCCCTTCCATTTATCAATTGGCTAATGATCTGTTGGCAATCTTCGTCATCAGATGACGAATTATAACCTAGACCTCTATTATGACTATAATAATTATCCGGTTTTCCTTTTGGTACATAAGTAGAACGGGGTGGAACCCTAACTCCTTGACCAAAATGAAGACCTTCACCAAGCGAAAGATCATAGCCTTGTCTCTCCATGTAATCATTAGCTTGCCAACTATACCGAGAGAAATGCCATCCAGGCTTTTCATCATCTGAATTGCTATCCAAGAAAAGATTAGGAGTTGGGGATGGATTCCCTTTCCCAAAGATTATTTCCTTCTCACCCCCTGTCTTTGCAGGTAGGATCACCGTTGTCCCAGCTGAATTTTGCAGATATTTCGTCGCCGTGCAGGACGAACGAATTGGCATGTGTAGATTAGGATTATCATACAATTCCTGCATTACGTCATTAAGACAAGGCGAATACTCTAAATCATTTTTTATTATTTCATCGGCAAGTTGCCAGTTACAACTTTCGTCCGACGATTCATCACCGTCAAGATCGATTACAAGAGGTTCAATGTCATTTAATACAAGACCTTCACTATAATCGAGCCCGGCTTCGGTATCAGCTTCATCTCCGCTGTCCGTACCATGGGCCGATGGTTCAGTTTCGGACTCAGCACCATATAGAAGGGAGTCAGTAAAATAGTTTTCTAACCCCTTGAATGGTTGCTTATCCGCGACCACCGTCTTAACCTCCTCATTAGCGTCGACATATTTCAAACACTGATGGAGGGTGGAGGGAACTATAAGATTACCGTGGATCCATGGACGACCCAACAGTAAATTATAGGAAGTTTCTGCATCAATCACATAGCATGTGACCTCAGACTTCAAATCTCCGAGTTGACACTTCACCCGGATTTTTCCTAACGGTCTTGATCCGCTAGTGTTAAATCCATAAATGACAGTTCCCGTTGAGGCTAACTTGCTGGCGGGAATCCCGAGGTGGTACATCAACCGGAGTGGCATGATGCTAACAGCGGAACCCGGATCGACTTGAATCCGGTTGACCATGCTCGAACCGATATATCCAGTAAAGTATAGCGGTCTATCATGCTTTGAGTTCCTGACTTGCATATCTTCCTTTGTGAAAGCGATGCAAGGGAATTTAGTGGCTGCCAGATTACAATGCTGCACTGACGACTCTGGCTCTTCAGGCATTGGTTTAATCTGAGTGAGGAATACCTCAGAATCAGCCAAGGCTTCTTGTAAAGCTATCCTGGTTTCCTTCGAGAGGCGCAATAACTCGTACAGCGTGATCCTTGCTGGGATATTGGCTAACTGAGTCATGACATCGAAGCGGTATGGGGCATTTGAACTTTCCGGTTTGTCTCGTCCAATTGGTTTACTGAAACGAGACTGCTTCGGAATTTGAACTTCTTTGGGTTGAGGTTCCTTTTCTTTCTGCTTAACAACTCTCTGAGGTCTCTCGGTTGCTACGGGTGGGGTCGTATCCACCCCCAGTTCTGCTAGAGTTTTACCATTAGAATTAGAAGCTTCAGGATACTGGTAATGATATTCATTTCCACCTCTTGTTGCGAAAACTTCCTGTTCTTCATCAGAAAGTGGTAGAGCTGCTATCTCCTCATCGTTCTTCTCAGGAATCGCCGAGGCTCCGTAACAAAACTTCTCTTTTCCTTTGCCCTTCGACTTCTTCTTTGATGTGGATGTCGTCCACTGTTCATCTTCGAGCAGATCCGGATGGACCCAAAGGATTTCGCCGTTAGGGGCCGTATGTGATACTAACCCTTTTTGGCGCTGTCCATAAGGATCATCATTGATAGTTTGTATCTTTACTTCCGACACTGGGTCAGCTTGAAACCAGGATAAGGGAACTGATCCGAAGCTAATGGAGACCGCATTTGCGCCCACCTTCTTCTCTTTCGGCTTTGGTGTCACAATACCCACATCAATTAAGGTTTGTATTTTGTCCTTTAAGACATAACACGCCTTAGTGGGATGGTGGACTCTCCTGTGATATGCACAGTATTTTGGGTCGTTAATCTTCGTTGCTTCTTCTTGGTTTGTGACCGGTGGAAGCTTAATCTTGTTATTCTCCAGCAGGTATTTGAAGATAACTGGGACCTCATCATCTTTGAACGAATACTCCTTCGGGAATCTGGGTTCCGATGGTTTAAATTGCTTCTGTGGTTGTTGACTCTGATTTGGCGTCAACTGGAATGACGACTGCTGCGGTTGTTGCTGTGGCGGCTGTTGTGACGTTTGGTGTGCGTCGACAGCGGCTCCTGATCCTCTTCCTCTGCCTCGAGGGTTGAAGTTCTGTTTTTGATTTTGATTATTATTTGGTGGCTGACCTCTCTCCAAATTCCTCCTCTTGAGAAACCGTTCAGCTTGCTCACCTCTGACCTTCAACTCCTTCCAGGTCTTAGAGGGTACAACCCCCATTATCTCCAGTACATCCAAAGACAAGTTATTGTGACATGTCTGTAGGATGAATTCTTCGGTGAGTGGATCTCTGCAATTCACCGCTTTGTTCCGGAATCGTTTGACAAATACGTCAACCGATTCTCCATTCTTCTGCTTCTCATCCAACAACGAACCAATAGAGACCTCTGTGTCGTCGTCGAAAAAGTTGGTAAGAAACAACTCTTCCATATCTCCCCAGCTATTGATGCTTCCGGGTTTCAGGCGTCGGTACCAATCGAAGGCGGGCCCGCGTAGGGTTCCTACGAATGACCGTACCATTAGGGCTTCATTCCCTGATATCGCGCCGAGATGCGACTTGAAATAAATCAAGTGTTGAGTTGGTGAACCACTGCCATTAAAAGGAGTAAAGTTAATCAAATTAAATTTAGGGGGATAAGGAATTAGATCCCACTCCCTTGGATACGGGCACGGAATGCCCGTTTTCTTCACTTCCTGGGCCGTCATTAGAGCATTAACTTTACTCTCGAGGTCCTGCATCTTCTTATCTTCTTCCTCGCTCTTCTTCAAGAGAGCTTGAGCGGTTGACTTGACCGGACCGCTCCCAGAATTATCTTTATCAGGAGGAGGATCGTCGAAGATAGTCTCGTCTTCTTTGTCGTCGCCCTCAGCTATTTGTATAGATTTGGCATTGCGTTTGCTGGATTCTGCTTTTTGGCTTGATTCTGGTTGACTTTGTTGAACCTGCAAATCTCGCACCTGCTGCATTGTCAACTCCATCTCCGTTCTGATCTCAGCTCTGATCTCTTCGCGTTGTTTGGCCAACGCTTCCTGCAGTATCTGAGCTAACTGGTCCGGCGTGATGGCGAATGATTCTCTCACTCGTCCCACACTGGATGCGGTATCGTCCGAAGCGACCGCAGAACAGGTATCTGATAGTTCTTCTTCTGACGATAAACCTTCGTGCATCCTCTTGTAGTCTCGGCGTCGGTTGGCCCTTCGTTGCAACCGCTTCATTCTTTGAGAAAGACCCCGCTCAACTCTTCCTTCTGAAGAGAAATCAGGGTCAGGGTTGAATATTTGTTGTTTTCCTCTGCCGGTCATGTTAATAGTGACCTCAGGGAATTCATCTTGTCGCCTTGCAGGCTTTCTCTGGTTGAAACGTCTTATTTTGGATTTTGACGCTTCAGTTGAAAGTCTTTGGAATACAGAAACTCGTTTTGGAGTTTGCGAGCAGCCGCATTCTGTCAACACTGCCTTGATGAGTCTCTCGCATGCGCAATGAGACTCACCTTCTCGGGCAATCCTCTTTCTTGAATTATTATTTTGATAGTACAGCTCATCACTGCCGTGATTCGAGCAACCTATCTTTGGTTTGGAAACCTTGTTTACATGCATAAAACGATTATTTGTCGTTTCTGAGTGATCCAAGGTTAAATTTCTAAACACACCCCCTTGCGGGAGTGGAGTATTCACAGGTCCTAGACGATCATGAACTGGTATTCTCTTGTCTTGGACCGGGTTAATTCTGACAGGAGGGTGTTTACGACCCCTTGTGTAGGAAACCACCAAGGGTTTGTTTGCTGTATTTGAATTTTCCTTAACTGGGGCTTTGCCTCGATCATCATCTAAAGGACCGAGACGATCCGCCATTGTAATCCTGAATTTGGACAAATCTGGGCTAACCCAGGGTTTCGTTGGTGATGAAGCAGACGCTGTTGTAGTAGAAGGAGCAGGATTTGGTGTAGGTGGGACTGCAGACGTAGTCTGGTGACAACGATGAGCATCACAACTATGTGAAGTGCCGCGGCAATCCAAGCTGTCGCGGTTGAGTGAGTTTCCGCGGCAGTTTGTGCTGCCGCGGTTGAATGAGTTGCCGCGGCGGTTGGTGCTGCCGCGGTTGAAGACTGCATCGTTTTGTGATTTTTGGGTACTTTCGGTCTTGGGGACCCAAATCTTACAGCTTTTTGGTGTCCTTTCACACACCATTTCCTTCTTGTTCTTCTGATCTTGTTGACGAAGTGCACGGGCACGAGCGGCTTTTACTTTACGCCGTTGAATCCGTTCTTTCAGGGTTGAACGAGCCCTTTTGACTAGGGTCCATTCTTCCCTTGTAAGTTTTGCAGAAACATGGTCATCTTGCCTTTGAGACAACTGAACCACCTTTCGATTCCTTGACTTTAGGTCCGTATAGTAGTGGACCCCGTCAGTTTGTTGCATGGCTTTAGCCAGTTGTCGAGCACGTCGTTGGCGCTGTCTTTGACGAGCTCTCTTCGTCAACACCGGGGAACTATCCATCAATGACTCCTTAATGGGAGCGGAGTCTTTCGGAGCAGAGATGTCGCGGGTAACTTCATCAAGAGCAACAGGGTAAGACTCTTCATCCGCGACCTTTGTAGAGACCGTAGACTTGCAAACTTTCTTAGGAGAAGAAATCTTCCTGCACCTGCGGGATGAGGAGGATTTTGAGGATGAGGATGACAAATATTCCTCGAATTTGGCTTGATCGAATTCATATTCGATCTCTTCAGTGACGATAATCTTTATCGGTTGCGACACGGCGGCCTCGGCAGCGAGGCCGCTGGCTCCCACTGTGGTCGCCAGTTTGTTTTCGTCAAAAGTTGTCTTCATTGATGATTCCATTAATCTTCT
>BQKN01043639.1:0-30546 GCA_022839385.1 Asparagus kiusianus
TTTTGCGGTCGCTCGCTTTGTGGGGTTCTTTGCCTGCGCCGGGGTTGATTACCGTTGACCACCGCGAGATCTGGATCCAAGCAGATCTACAACGTATTACGGGTATTATCCCACCAAGGAGATAATAGCCGGGAGGGATCGTTTCGCCAAGGAAACGACCGCTCGAATCTCGGGATCTAAGAACCAAGCTTAGATCCGGAGTAGAACGATGTAGATCTGAGGATTAGCTTCTTCGAACTCCTGCCTTGTTTGTCGCGGGTGCTCGCCGAAAACTGAATCCGAGGGTCCAAGCTTCAAGCCTTCACAATTCCGAGTTGAGATGACAATCCGGCAGAGTTTCGGCTCTTTAGAAGTTCAACCAAAAGTCCTCCAAAATGAACAACCACCCCCCCTATTTATAGCCTCTCTTCACTGTGCGTTTGTGCACAAGAGAGAGGGGGGGGGGAGTCGGGCCACCTCAGGGTGGCTCGGCTGATGCCGAGCCACCCCGGGTTGGCTCGGTTTAGGCCGAGTTCCCGGGTGTTGGTTCGTTTCGTCGTTTTCCGGTGTTTCCGGTTCTCCGTCGTTCGGATTTGGTTCGGTTTCTGGAATCGACTCATTGACTTGATTCCAAATATGGCAGTTAATCCGTTCCTGAGTTCGAGTCCGGGATTGATCTTGATTCGATCGTTATATCACCGAGTTCGCTCTTGTTTAGATGACTCGGTGATTCCCGAAACGTTGGTTTGATTCCGCGTGCGAACGTATTCCGTTGCTTGCGTGCCTCGTCGACTCGTCGCTCGACCGTCCGTTGATTTGTCGAATCATCGTGCCGAGCTAAGCTAAGGGACCTATGGGCAATTTTACACGCCTACACCTGTCTCAGTGGTTGGTGAAGTCGGTGCAGTAATTGGAGGAGCGGTGGTGCCTATGCTGACGGGTTCTTCACTCATCGCTCTGTGTACTTGTTGAGTGAAGCTGGATTCATCAACATCCATTAAACCCGGAGAAGAAGGCTCGGGCATGATTTCTCCTTCCTCTTCTGGCTCAACTGCCATAGCAAAAAGAATAAATAAGATTCTATATTTAAAGATAAGATGATAAAAAAGATACGAGAATGAGATTTTACCTCCCTTGTCGACCGGAAGATCTTGGGTAAACTCCTCTTCGAACAATAAGGGAAGTTTACGTTGTCGATGGGCTATCTTCTTAATCCTCTTCGATACACGAGTATCTTGGGGAACTTCAGAGCTCTCGTGACGAAATTTGGTGCGTAGTTCAGACCCTTGAACAGGACGGGATTGAGCCTCGGAAGAAGCGGGAGATCGGGATCTCTTTCTACCAACAAGCGGGGTGACATCTTCCTCTTCTTCTTCTTCTTCTTCTTCTAAGACAGGCCATTTAACAGTCATTTTATTAGAAGACGATAATGGGATATTCTTCTCTCTCATTTGAACACTCTTAGAAGGAGCACCGGGTGATTGGGGTGAAGAAGCTCGACGAGTCCTGTGAGCCACGGGAAAAAGAGGAATGTTAGCCCCTGATTCGGCTCTGGTTTCATCCTCCTCACTGGATGTTTCGAAGTCATCACTCTCTTCTGAAGCAGCTGCTTGCTTTCCTTTGCGGTAAGATGTAGCGGGCTCCTTCCCTTTTCTGGAAGGTATAACTCTGCGAACTACGGCTTCCGCTTCTAGTTCAGAAATCTTTTTCTTCGCAACAAGCATGTTGGCGGTTAGAATCCACCGGCAGTAGAGAAAAGTCAAATGAAGATCAGGCTCAACGACGGGCAAGCTAAATTGAGCTTCTGTGCAGCCAACAACATTCCAGATCCAGGCTCGCACTCCATCGATAAGGCCTCCGCAGGTCGTTAACCATTTATTAGGATTCCCGACGTATAGTTGGTCGTAGCCGAATTGTCACGCAAACCGATAGGGAAAGTAAGGTTCGATTCTGCATACGTTTCTTGATCGGAAAACGTTGTAGCCTGGTCGGATGTTCATAAGCCAATGGAAACTGCCCATGTTGAGAGAGGTCCTGTTGGTCCCAGGCATTTCTTCGTCAATAAGCATGTCATTATATGCACCAGAAAATCGGGGGAAACATTTATAAAATTCCCAGCACTTGGCATTCCTGAACTGCCTCACCCTGTCAGGCCATTGTCGGGAAGAATTCAACCACTTACATCCTTCTAAAAGTTGTAGCAACAGAATCTCTGGATCGGATACGTCGGGAGCTGACATCATGTCGGTTCAGTGGAGGACCAACCACGCCATCAGATATGTAAATGGTAGCTCAACTCTCGACAGGGGAATCTTACTCGAAGGCTCAGCACCCACTTTCGTAAAAGTGTTGGCTAAATTGCGTAGACCGCTATGGATGTCAGCAATCATAGCAGAGAGTAAAGATAACCTACCACCGATAGCTAATTGCACAGCTGGAAAAAGGACCTCAAGAGGAACGGCCTCTGAAGATTGATGCGGTACTACACATTTCTTTAGCCATATGGCCAAATAGCCAGAGAGAAAAGTCTCAGGTTTCATCCTCTTTGTAGCTTCCCATAAGAAAGTTCTGAATTTTGTTCCTCTAAGAAAACCACCTTCGGATGTTGCGGTTCTATAAGACTGGGCGTTGATCTTGGTGATTAACTTGTTAACATCAGAAGGAGTCAAGGTAGGTGATTCACAAACGGCTTCACCAGTCGAGCTTTCGAGATTCTGGAACAAGTAATCGGCGAATTGCTTTAGACTGACCTGAGCTGCCTTCTTACTCTTTACCTCGATCCTGGCTATCGCTGTTTGATAATGACAAGTTAATTCCCAGAGAATGTCATAAGCAGCAGAGCCAGCCTTCTTCATCTTGATAAGCTGACGATTGTTGGAAAAGTATTCTTGGTAAGGAGTATTCCCCAATGGTAATCCAGATACTTTCATCATTTCGTGGAGCGGAAGCCCTAACTCCCCATATTTGGTGAAGAATGTATTGGTTTCCGGATTATAAGACTCAAATAAGACGAGAAAGTGATCTACACTTATCGGGAGACCATGCATGCTAGCTCTGATTGGAGCGTATAATCCCAAGTTCGTTAACTCCTGACCCCAACGATTGAGTACATAATTGGTCATCCTAGACCACCATTTGTCTGCGAGCGAATGAACCCATCCATAACATCTGAATTTCGGAAGGGGGAATTCTCTGCCAATCCAAGCAAGCCTATTCTTTACCGTGTTAGCCTTTATCATCAGTTCATTCTGAGGCCCACTATCCGGTCCAAGTACCCCTGGATGAAGACCGCGAATGGTATGCCGACCACTGGAGCCAGGAGCACTAATATCCTTACCAATGAACCCGCAATGGATGCGTTCATGGTCATCTGTCAAGTGCCACGACATCTTCCTCGAAACGGCTAAATTCCTTAATTGAAGAATCGAGTACTGTCGAGGGAATGGGGGAAGGAACAGAAAATCCCCTTCATGTTCATTTAACCAAGCTTCAGGACCACAGCAAAGATTATCCGGATCTTCGATCGAATCCCCGAACAAATAGTCAGGTTTCTTTAGCGGCTCAGTGGAGTCTCGAATCGAAGTTATAGGCGAGTCAGTCAACAAAGCACGCAGAGTGCGACGACCTCCTTCACGAATCAGTTCAGGAATGCTATCGTCACAACCCTCGCTGAACTGACGGGCCTCTCGGACCAGAAAATCGCCGTTAAAAGAAACATGGAGAATACCACTCTGACCTAGGTCTTCTCTATCAGTAAAGGCCACAGAAGGAAAATGGACTGCAGACAAAGTTGGAAAACAACTGAATAAAAGAGGCTAAAAGAACAAAACTTGCTGTTCTAAGTAACCACGGTAGTGTTTACTGCCGCGCGTTACCGCGGCAGTGTATTCTGCCGCGTTCAGCCGCGGCAGCACGGGCTGCCGCGGTAACTGAACAGCAGCTGTTAGCTTCAAAAAGCCATGAGTTCGACGAAAACTCGCATCTTGACTGTGGTACATGCCTTGATTAAACAAGATATGTGTTTTATAGCGTCGATCCCCTCGGAGGAGGATGTCAACTCTTCCCGGATGCCTCTCAAAGGAGACAAACGAGGTTATATGAGCAAAAGTATCAATTGTAGACAGAAAAGAAGTTGAAGAGCTTACCCCCAAACGATATAGCGGTAGCCTCAACCTCATCCGACGCCTGGGCTACAGATTTTCCCTTGGGAACTCTGGATCTCTTGGGTGACATGGTTTTTGACCTAGAAACACAAAGGAATTAGGGTTTTCGAGTAAAATTCCAAATACAAAGCCAAAAATAAACCCTAGATACATGAAGGGTGTGCCATCCTACCAGAAAACGAAGAGGAGCAAGCTTGGAAAATCGAAGAATCAACAGGAAGCTGGAAATCAAGAGGAACAGCCGAAACCCTAGATCTGGTTTGAATAGAATCACCAAAATATGAAGAGATAGGGAGGAGGAAAACAAAAGGACGTTTATATAGGTGTTTTGATAGAGTTTCGAACTCAGAGGGGCGGGGAAAATGAACCGAAAAAGGCCCAACATGGATCTTATAACCCGACTGGCCGAAGCTATGTGCGCGACAGTCGATGCTGACGCGCTCGAGCGCGGCAGTCTACGCTGGCGTGCTCGAGCGCGGCAGTCTAAGCTGGCGCGGCAGTTAAGGCTAGCACACCACAGTCAATTCTGACGCGTAGAAACGCCATACACACGCAATGATCCCTTGGCTATTTTTCCTGTTGTATTTGGAATACATACCCGAAAACTCCGATGAGTATATGAGTATAAACTGCATCTCCTTGAACCTCCCAACGGGTATATGAGGTTAAACTATTTCCCGAACACTCCAATACAGTATATGAGTATAAACTATTTCTCCATTCTTCAACAGCAGTTCTAATTCAAGACTTCGACAACGGCCACGCGATAAACGCAGCACCGGAAGGATTTTAGCTATTCTACAAAGCATTGAATATACTAAAAGATAAAGAAGTCAGGGATTGAATCCATTCACAGACCATTCTACGCAACTTCCTCAACAAAGTATTGAAAAAATTGTAAGGAAAACTTATCATATCCAAAGTGTCATAGACTCCTCTCTAAAATAATGAGTCTGAGATACTTTGGAGGGGGTATCTGTAGGCGTCAAAAAATACTCATGGATATCCAAACACAACCCAATGATGAGAAGAAAACAGTGTGTATACGACGATAAAATATACCCACAAGCAACCCATGATAACGTGCCTTAGGCGCGACAGCTTAGGGTGACGCGCCTTAGGCGTGGCAGCTCGTGGTGGCGCGCCTTAGGCGCGGCAGTCTGTGGTGGCGCGTGAATTACAGGGGTGTCACAACGGTTACAAAGCAGTTATACGATGTTTTTTTGAAGTCCAAGTGGCAGAATATCAGAAATAGAACGTGTGCTGACGTAGACAAGCAGTTAAAGCACGAAAAAAGTGGTTAAAGATCGTGGGAGAACAGTTTCAAGCACGATGGAACGTGGTGGTAACCGCTCCTTTGGCCGCGGCAGTCCACACTGCCGCGCCAATAGCCGCGGCAGTGTTAACTGGCGCGGCCAAAGAGAGGTCATGTGGTCAGTTATTTCAGCCCCGTTTTCAATGTTGTGCACTCCTACCCCTATAAATACCTCCCTAGACACGAAACAAAGGACAGAGAGCAGATTGGAGCAGAAAAGACTTGAGCTTTTGGTGATTTTGAGGAAGAAAGAGAGAACTTTCACCTTCCGTAAACATCACTTGGTGATTCCTAGAGATCTAAGCTCAGACTTGATCTTTGGAAGAGCGAACATCTTACATCGATAAGATATTCGCTTCAAATCCCTACTTCGATAAACGAAGGAAGGATCTCTAAACACCCTCACGATCTGTGAATCGGTGGTCCACGAGCCAAAGCACTCCCGGCACAGGTAAAGTCCCACAAAACAGGATTCGATAAACGATTTCTGTGTTATTTTCTCGAGAGTTGTAATTTGCTTATTTTTCATTGTAATTTTCTGTAAACGATCGAAGTTTTAATGGAATCGACAATGGAAACAACTTTCGCTGAAAACAAACTGGCGACCACAGTGGGAGCCAGCGGCCTCGCTGCCGAGGCCGTAGTGTCGCAACCGATTAAGATCGTGATTAATGAAGAGATCGAATATGAGTTCGATCAGGAAAAATTCGAGGAGTACTTGTCATCCTCATCCTCAAAATCTGCCTCACCTCGTAAGTACAGGAAGGTTTCGTCTCCCAAGAAAGCTATCCAGTCTTCAAATCCGGTTAAGACCGCAGGTGAATGTTCTTGCCCGATCGTGGCTAAAGAACCTACCTGCAACACTTCTGCTCCAAGTGATTCTGCACCAGTTAAGGAGTCATTGAATCATGGCCAGCCGACACTGACGAAAAGAGCTCGTCAAAGACAACGTCAGCACCGTGCTCGTCAACTGGCTAAGGCCTTGCAACAAACCGACGGGGTCCATTACTATGCGGACCTAGAGTCGAGGAAACACAAAGCGGTCCAGTTGCCTCAACGGCAAACTAATCACATTGCTGCACAGCTTACGACGGAGGAATGGACTCTAGTCAAAAGGGCTCGTTCGACCCTTAAAGAACGTATACAAAAACGTCAAGTGAAGGCCGCTCGTGCCCGTGCCCTTCGTCAACAAACGCAAATAAATAAGAAAGAAATGGTGTCTGAAAAGCCACCGAAAAACTACAAAGTTTGGGTTCCCAAAACCGAAGATGCCAACCGCAGCAGCCCATACTGCCACGGTACTTCATCCAACCGCGACAGTCATGGCTGCCGCGGCACTTCATTTAACCGCGACAGTCATGACTGCCGCGGTACTTCATTCGGCCGTGATGTTCATCCCTGCCGCAAAACCTCCTTGGCCACTCCATTAGCATCAGCTCCTGGTTCATCTACTTTGTCTACTACGTCACCAATGAAGTCTTGGGTCAGTCCTGACCTATCAAAATTTAAGATTATAATGACAGATCGCCTCGGCCCTTTGTCTGATGAACGAGGCAAAGTTCCAATTAAAGAACATTCAGATTCAGTAAATAAACCTTTAGTGGTTTCCTATGCAGGGGGTCGTAAATACCCTCCTGTCAGAACTACACGAGTCCAAAACAAAAAAATGTCAGTTCACTCTCGTTTAGGACCAATGAAGATTCCATGCCCGCCAAGGGGTGGATTTAAGAATTTAACCTTGGATCGCCTAGAGGCGACAACTAGTCGTCCTGCGCATGTTAACAGGATTCAAAAGCAAAAGATAGGTTGCTCAAATCATAATAATGATGAGCTGTACTATCAAAATAATATCTCAAGGAAAAGAATTGTCCGAGAAGATGAGTCTCACTGCGCTTGTGAGAGGCTCATTAAGGCAGTCTTGACAGAATGCGGTTGCTCTGAAACTAAGCCAACAAGAGTCTTCGTATTTCAAAGACTGTCCACTGAAACGCCAAAACCCAAAATGAGGCGCTTCAACAAAAAGAAATCCGTGATTCAACGAGATGAATTCCCTGAGGTCACTATTAACATGACCGGTAGAGGAAAGCAACTATTGGTCAATACTAACCCTGATTTCTCTCCGGAAGGAAGAGTTGAGCGGGGTCTCTCTCAAAGAATGTCGCGATTACAAAGAAGAGCCAACCGACGTCGAGACTACAAAAGAATGCATGAAGGGTTATCTTCAGAGGAGGAACTGTCAGATACTTGTTCTGCTGTTGCTTCAGATGATACCACGTCCAGCGTTAGGCGAGTCAGAGAATCATTCGCAATCACGCCGGATCAACTGGCTCAGATACTGCAGGAAGCATTAGCTAAACAACGTGAGGAAATTAGAGCGGAAATCAAAACCGAGATGAAGTTGACAATGCAACAGATGCAAGACTTGCAAGCTCAACAACATCAACCGGAATCAAGCCAAAAGGCAGAATCCAACCAGCGTAACGTTATACCTGTACGTATAGCTGAGGTGGATAATGAAGAAGATGAGATCATCTTTGTTGATCATCTTCTGGATAAAGACAATTCCGGAAGCGGTCCGACTAAATCATCTACTCAACCTCCTCAAATCTACTTGAAGAAGAATGAGGAAGAAGACAAGAAGATGCAAGATCTTGAGAGCAAAGTTAATGCTCTGATGACAGCCCAAGAAGTGAAGAAAACAGGCATTCCATACCCATACCCGAGAGAATGGGATCTGATTCCTTATCCCCTAAAATTTAATTTGATTAACTTTACTCCTTTTTATGGCAGGGGTTCGCCAACTCATCACTTGATCTACTTCAAGTCACATCTTGGTGCAATATCCGGAAACGAAGCCTTGATGGTCCGGTCATTCGTAGGAACCCTCCGTGGGCCTGCCTTCGATTGGTACCGACGCCTTAAACCTGGGAGTATCACTAGCTGGGAGGATATGAAAGGATTGTTCCTCACCAATTTCTTCAACGACGACACAGAGGTCTCTATTGGCACCTTGTTAGATGAGAAGCAGAAGGATGAGGAGTTGGTTGATATTTTTGTCAAACGATTCCGGAACAAAGCGTTAAACTGCCGAGATCCACTCACAGAGGAATTTATCCTGCAGACATGTCATAATAATCTGTCCTTGGATGTGCTAGAGGTAATGGGGATTGTGCCCTCTAAGACTTGGAAAGAGTTAAAAGTGAGAGGCGAACAAGCTGAACGCTTTCTCAAGAGGAAGAAGTTGGAGAGAGGTCAGCCATTAGCTAACCCTCAAAAACAGAACTTTAATCCTCGAGGCAGAGGAAGAGGGTCCGTAGCCGCTGTAGACGCGCATCAAACGTCACAACAGTCGCAGCAGCAACAACAGCAACAGTCATCCTTCCAATTAGCACCGAATCAGAATCAACAGACTCCGAGGCAACCTAAGACTTCAGAGCCCAGATTCCCGAAGGAGTATTCGTTCAAAGATGATAAAGTTCCGGTCATCTTTAAATATCTGCTAGATAATAACAAGATCAAGCTTTCACCGGTCACAAACCAAGAAGAAGCGAAGAAAACTAATAATCCGAAGTACTGCGCATATCACAGAAGGATCCACCATCCCACTAAGGCGTGTTATGTCTTAAAAGACAAAATACAAACCTTAATCGATATTGGTATCGTAACACCAAAACCAAAGGAGAAGAAAGTAGGTGCAAATGCGTTTCCATTAGCTTCGGATCAGTTCCTTTATCTTGGTTTCAAGCCGAGCCAGTATCAAAGGTCAAGATGCAAACTATCAACGATGACCCTTATGGACAGCGCCTAAAAGGACTTGTGTCACACACGACCCCTAACGGCGAAATCCTTTGGGTTCATCCGGATTTGCTTGAAGATGAACAATGGACGACATCCACGTCGAAGAAGAAATTAAAAGGCAAGGGAAAAGAGAAGTCATGTTACGGAGCCTCGGCGATTCCTGAGAAGAACGATGAAGAGATTCCAGCTTTACCTCTTTCTGAGGAAGAGCAGGAAGTTTTCGTTACTAGAAGTGGAAACGAATACAGTTTCAATTACCCAAGCGCATCCGAGCAATTAGCCGAGCAGGGGGTAGAGAAAGCTGTACCTACGAAGACTTTGACAGAGCTGGGGGTAGTTATAACCCCAATTTTAGCGGCCGAGAAACCTCAAAAAGCTGCTAAGCAAAAGGAGAAAGAACCTCAACATAAAAAAGTTCAAGTTCCGAAGCAGTCTCGTTTCAATCGACCGATTGGATGAGACAAACCGGAGAGCTCGAATGCTCCATACCGCTTCGATGTCATGACTCAGTTGGCTAATATCCCCGCAAGGATTACGTTATACGAGTTATTACGCCTCTCAAAAGAGACCAGAGAGGCTTTACAAGAAGCCTTGGCTGATTCTGAAGTATTCCTCACTCAAATCAAGCCAACTCCTGAAGAGCCAGAGTCATCATTTCAGCATTGCAATCTGGCAGCCACCAAATTTCCTTGCATTGCTTTCACAAAAGAGGATATGCAAGTCAGGAATTCGAAGCATGATAGACCATTATATTTTACCGGATATATTGGTTCGAGCGTTGTCAACCGGATTCAAGTTGATCTGGGTTCCGCCGTTAGCATCATGCCACTTCGGTTGATGTACCACCTCGGAATTCCCTCCAGCAAGTTAGCCTCCATGGGAACTGTCATCTGCAGGTTCAATACTAGTGGGTCAAGACCATTGGAAAAAATCCGGGTGAAGTGTCAACTCGGAGACTTGAAGTCTGAAGTCACCTGCTATGTGATTGATGCAGAGACTTCCTATAACTTACTGTTGGGTCGCCCATGGATCCACAATAATCTTATAGTTCCCTCCACCCTCCATCAGTATCTGAAATACGTAGACACTAACGATGAAGTTAAGACGGTGGTTACGGATAAGCAACCGTTTAAGGGGTTAGAAAATTATTTTACTGACTCTCTTCTTTACGGTGCTGAATCCGATACTGAACCATCGGCCCATGGTACGGACAGCGAAGAAGAAGCTGATACTAAAGCCGGGCTCGATTATAGTGAAGGTCTTGTACTGAATGACATTGAACCTCTTGTAATCAATCTTGACGGTGGTGAATCGTCGGATGAAAGTTATAACTGGCAACTTACCGATGAAATAATAAAGAATGATTTAGAGTACTCGCATTATCTCAATGATGTAATGCAGGAATTGTATAATGACCCTAGTTTACACATGCCACTTCGTTCGTCTTGCACGACAACGAAACATATCCAAAGTTCATTCGAAACAACTATGATTTTACCTGCAAAGACAGGGGGTAAAAAAGAAATAGTTTTTGGAAAAGGGGAACAATCCCCTACTCCAGATCTTTTCTTGAACATTAATTCAGATGAAGAAGAACCCGGGCATCATTTTTCTCGGTATAGTTCACAAGCAAATTGTTACATGAGGAGGCAAGACTATGACCTCTCGCTCGGTGAAGGTCTTCATTTTGGTCAAGGTGTCAGGGTTCCACCCCGTCCTACCTACATACCAAAAGGAAAACCGGATAATTATTATAGTCATAAAAGAGGTCTAGGTTATGCTTCGTCATCTGATGACGAATATTGCCAACAGATCATTAGGCAACTAAGAAATAAGAGTGGGCATTCATCCGATGCTTCAACATGGGATTCGAACGTGAGCATTGGAGAGAGATTCAAAGCCTTAATGTCGAACATGGCGACAGTTGACCCTTCCACAACCGAAGGAGACGATCAGTTGCCTATTTGGGAAGATCTCTGGATGCATTACATGAATATCCAATACAGCGATCGATTTGAGCAAAGAGAACCTCCAACTGAAGATAAAGTAATCCAAGTTAATATGGGTGACGAAACTAATCCGAAACTTATATTTATTAGCGGTGATCTTCCGTCGGATGAAAAAGAGGAATTAATCGCCCTCGTTAGAGAGTATATCGACGTTTTCGCTTGGAACTACGAAGATATGCCGGGACTCGACCCAAATGTGGCAATGCACAGCCTTAATATAAAATCGGATGCTAAACCTGTCAAGCAACAACAAAGACGGTTTCGTCCGCAAATTATGGAGGCAATAGAAGCTGAAGTCAAGAAATTGATCGATTCAGGTTTTGTCAGAGAAGAACAACACCCTGATTGGCTGGCCAATATCGTTCCAGTCCTTAAAAAGAATGGAAAAATTAGAATTTGTATTGACTTCAGAGATCTGAATACCGCCTGTCCTAAAGACGATTTTCCTCTACCCATTACAGACGTCATTATTGACAACACATGTGGGTTTGAGAGAATGTCATTTATGGATGGATTTTCGGGGTATAATCAGATCAAGATGCATCCGGACGATGAAAAGCATACAGCATTCAGAACATCCCTTGGCGTCTTTTGTTATACCGTTATGCCTTTCGGGTTGAAGAACGCCGGTGCTACGTACCAACGAGCAATGACGAAGATCTTTCAAGAGCACCTTCGGAAGACCATCGAATGCTACGTTGATGACCTGGTCGTCAAGAACCGTGATAAAAACGTCCACATTAAAGATTTGAAGACGATATTCGATCTTATGAGGAGTCATCAGCTAAAGATGAACCCGACTAAATCCTTCATTGGAATGTCGAGCGGTAAATTTCTTGGATTCGTCGTCATCACAAAAGGTATTTATATCGATCCTGATAAAGTGAAGGCGATACATGAGCTGCAACCTCCAAGAAATCTTAAAGAACTCAGAGGATTGCAAGGTCGATTGGCATATATCCGTCGGTTTATATCAAATCTGTCCGGAAAATATCAACCTTTCTCTAAACTCACAAAGAAAGGCGTGCCGTTCATTTGGGATGAAGCATGTCAAAAGGCATTCGAAGATATCAAAACATATCTAGCGAATCCGCCTATTCTCGTTGCACCAAAATCAGGCAGACCGTTTTTGATTTATGTCAAAGCGACGAGCCATTCGTTAAGTGCATTACTTGCACAAGACGACGATAACGGCCACGAACAAGCTGTGTATTATCTGAGTCGCACGCTGGTAGGAGCTGAATCTCGTTAGCCGATGATCGAGAAAGAATGCCTTACCCTAGTATTTGCAATCCAGAAAATACAACATTATTTAGTTGGACAGACAATTTATGTTATTTCCAACATAAACCCAATCCGCGTATTCATGACCCAGTCGGCCTCCATGAATTGGCGTTTAGCCAGGTGGGCTTTACTCTTATCGCAATATGACTTGTACTTCAAGCAACAAAAATCAGTTAAAGGACGAGCTATTTGCGATCTTCTGACGGAAAACCCTACAAAAGATGTAGTCGAGTTATACGACGATCTACCAGATAAAACTCACGAAGTTAATACCACCTCACATCAACAAGTGTGGCAGTTATACTTCGATGGGGCTTCCCGCGCAACCAACGTGGCGAGCGCACCTGGATGTTCTAAAATCTCCTCAGGAGTGGGGTCGTTTTAGTTTCTCCGGAAAAGCATGTCTTACCTAGAGCATACTCATTGACCGAACCATGCTCTAATAATACGACCGAGTATAATGCATTAATAATTAGACTTAATTTTGCCAAAGAGCTGGGGGTCGAATACCTTGAAGCTTTTGGGGATTCTTAATTGGTAATTAATCAAATACGAGGAGAGTATGAAGTCAGAAATCGAGACCTGATTCCATACCACCAGGTGGCCATCGAGATGGCATGCTCATTTGAAGAGTTTTTCATCGAATACGTTCCACGTCTCCAAAACGCGTATGCAGACGCGTTGGCGGCATTGTCGGGATCTTTGGCTTAACCTCCCGAAACAGAGCAATTAATTACAGTGAGGGCTCACTAGCTTATTGTGCCAATCTATGATTCGATTGTTAAAGAAGCACGCTCAACAAGAGTTGAACCCGAGGTTCGAGATTGGCGTTTTCCTATTATTGATTGCGTCCTACATGGTATATTGCCTGAAGATATAAGAGAAAGTGATTCGATTCGGCGAAGAGCACTGAGATTTTACTACAACGCCACAACACAAATGTTGTATCGACGGTCGTACGATGGTCTATTACTCCGCTGTCTATCCAATAATGAAGCGGAACAAGCACTCAAAGAGGCGCATGATGGGACATGCGGTGCACATCAACCCGGTCCTAAAATCTGAGACCGACTTAGAAGAATTGGATATTACTGACCGACTATGGTAAAAGATGCAGTTGACTACGCTCGACGATGTCAAGTGTGTCAATTACATACAAATTACATGCACCAGCCTCCTGAGCATTTACACCCGTCGGAGACATCATGGCCATTCGAAACTTGGGGAATGGATATTGTAAGTCCTATTTTCCCGCCTTCGGTTAAAGGAGACCGTTTTATTCTGGCAATCACCGATTACTTCTTGAAATGGGCAGAAGCAGTTCCGTTTAAAGAGGTAAAGACGAGTGATGTTATCAAGTTTATTAAACACCATATCATATATAGGTATGGTGTCCCAAGGCGAATAGTACACGATAATGGTCCTCAATTCATGAGCAACGCATTTATCAAATTCTGCGATAAATTTGGGATTAAAGATGTTTCATCAACTGCTTATAATCCCACAGCTAATGGATTGGTCGAAGCTTTTAACAAGATCATTATCAAGATTTTGGCAAAACTTGTAAAGACCAATAAACGAGATTAGGACGATAAACTCGGTGAAGGCCTGTGGGCTTATCGTACAACTGTCCGTACACCAATCGGAACAACCCCGTATTCCTTAACGTACGGGTGCGAAGCCGTTCTTCTGTTAGAGATAGGGCTGTTAATCGGTTTGAATGGTGCGGTTTATAGGTGACACCGAACACCAAACCGATCTATTTTTTCGGTTTGGTTCGGTTCGGTTTTTCACTTAATTTTTCCAAAAACCAATTGTGTTCGGTTTAATTCGGTTCGGTTTTTCTCTGGTTTATATCGGTTTTTTTTTCGGTTATTTTCATCTGCTTCAAGAAGGGTATTTGCAATGTTAGGAAAGTATATCCATAACTTGTTTGGCACAGTCACACAGGTTATAGTGTCAGAAGTTTCTCTCATTCTTCTGTAATTATTTGGGTTCTTCGTTAATCACCAGCAAAGCGCTCCTGTTAATTTCATCAGGTAGCTGGCTTCCTCATCTTATTTGTCTGAATATATGGAAGCTAAGGTGCCTGGTCAGATTTCAAGGGAAAATTTTCTCTAAAATTTCTGTAACTTTTGAGATGATGTGAGAAAGATGGCTGATTTAGCTAACTGATGTCGAACTTTCAGTGTTAAACAGGGTACTAATAGGTTTGTGCAGGTATGACATTTCTAAATGTAAATCCATACAAACACATAAACAATAATATATATCTATAAATAATATAATTTCCTTATAATATATATAATCGGTTTTTCGGTTCGGTTTTGGTTTCCAGACATCCGAAACCAAAACCACACCAAACCTTTCGGTTTTCGGTTATTTTTTGCGGTTCGGTGCGGTTTTTTTCTTTCCTCGGTTTTTTTCGGTTATGGTGCGGTTTTGGTGTGGTTATTTTTCGGTTATCGGTTTTCAAGTTACAGCCCTAGTTAGAGATACAAATTCCTTCCCTCCGTATCGATCTCGCAACGGGAATGACGACGGAAGAGCATCATCAGAAACGTCTCGAGGAATTGGAAGCGTTAGATGAAAAACACTTGGAAGCTCAGTAACAAATCGAGTTTTATCAAGCTAGAATTTCTCAGGCTTTCGATAAAAAGGTCCGACGACGAAGTTTTAAAGAAGGAGATCTGGTTCTCGCCGTTCGAAGACCTATGATTCTCAATTCTAAGAAGAAAGGAAAATTCCAACCCAAATGGGAAGGGCCGTTCGTAATAGAAACAGTCTATTCAAACGGTACATATCGCCTGATTACCCAGGATGACAACAAATTAATGATGCTAATAAACGGAAAGTTCCTAAAAAAATATTATCCGTAATATGTTCAGGATAACCTATACAAAACGGGAAGTTCCTAGAGAATCCTGTATAGGATATTTCGGGATAACCCGAGATCAGTTGATTGTCCTAAATAGAAGCTGATCATTCAAATAATCCATTCTTAATTATTATGAAAGTGATTAAGAATTCTTTTACTGTTTTTATTGAGATGAGATTCAATGACAATTAATCTTTCCTCACAAAACCCCATAATGCGATCATGGAAGGGGAAAACTCGAGGATTCGTAACCCCACATGCCAAAACCCCCACCGATCGAATCGACCGACGGTGGGTCCATCAAAATCAGTCAGGGATTAAAATCCTTCAAAATCCTATTGTATCTGTTTTCTAGCATTCCCGGTGCCGAAATGAGATACAATGTCAAGATTCAGGTTATCAGTCTCCGAATCAGTTCGTGTCAAATTATTATGTTTGACTTTAAAATTTCCTACTGAGTAATTTGTACAAATCAACAAACTCATTGTTATTTGTACCCCACTCTCAAATCCCCATTTTGGTCAAACCTTCCTACAGTTAGGACCAAAACCTAAAATCCCCTCTCGATTCCTTCAATGAACGAGAGGTCCACAAATCGAGCGATCAAACCTTCCTACAGTTAAGATCGCCTCAAAACTCCCACTTGGTCAAACCTTACTACAGTTAGGACCACAACCAAAAAAATCTCATTTCGATTCATTTCACGAACGAGAGGTCCACTTTTGAATTGAATAATCAAACCTTATGACAGTTAGGATTATTCAAACCAATCCAGATTCTCTAAGTGGAGATCCCACTTCGAGTTTTCTTTATAACAAGAGACTAGAAGATAGAATATAAAATTCTTCCTCTCTAATTCTGGGTTCATCTCTACCAACAAACAAGAGACTAGGAGATAGAATATAAAATTCTTCCTCTCCAATTCTGGGTTCATCTCTACCAACAAACAAGAGACTAGGAGATAGAATATAAAATTCTTCCTCTCCGATTTTGGGTTCATCTCTACCAACAAACAAGAGATTGAAAGACAGAATACTCAATTCTTTCTTTATAATTTTGGGTTCGTTTTCATACATAGAGAATGTAACCTACTTATATTTTAAAATCTATGTCGTTCACGAATGGGGGGATGTTATCTCTATCCCTTATTAGAGATAAGTCTACATCTAACACATGTAGCCTACATATTCAATATTGTAGTTTAAAGTCTAAAAAAATTTAAGTCTTTTAGCCCAACGTTATACGTGAAACGGACTTAGATAATTCACGTACTAGCCCGATTCAAACGGTAATCAGTAAAGGCATATCAAATCCGTTGATGACTGAGGATTTGCCAAAAATCCTATAAGTATTATGGTTATTTATTCTAAACAAGAATGAGTAATCATAATAAAATCTCAATGAGCAAAAGAGTTCACTATATTTACCAAAAGAGTTCAAATAGAGCTATGAAAAATATATGTTCTCAAATTACAATAATTTGTAATGACGGAGTTGATCCTCTAATCGGGAGAGCTCCGTCACATAAGCCAATTCAAGCTCAGGTATCAAGTTAGCTTTAAAACTTTCTTCATTAACGCTTTGAATTCTAGCAACTTCTTGTTCTTTGTCAGCAAAAATCTTGTCTTGAAGATTCAATTGCCGGAATAGATTCAACTCAGCTTGAGTTACCTCCGCTAGATCAGACTCCAAAACTTCATGAGCATCCCTAGCTTTGGAAAGTTGCTCTTCTAACTGGGCTATCTCTGTCCGACTTGATTCTAAGTCACAATACAAGTCGACCTTGATTTGCGCCTTCTTGGCAACGCTCACCCTGAGTTGGTTAATGCGAGTTTTCAGCATTTGAAGTTCGGATTCAGCGGATTTCTGAGAATCACGCCATGCCTGTAGTCTCAGGTCCATTTGGGAAGCAATATAGGAAGGCGCGCCATTAACACGAAGGTTCTGCAACTGTTCAATGTTCTGTTTAAGATCGACCAAGTAAGCTTCAATCGAGTTAGATAGTTCAGAGTATCCGTAGTCCTTAATGCCTGATACATGGCGATCGAGAGATTTTCTAAAATGCTCAAAAGGTGAGCCTTTGAGAATAATCCGATCAACCATGATATTTATGAAGGTGACGAAACTTTGAACGTCAGCGTAAATGACAGCCTTGTTCGGATCTTCATTTGACAATAAAGCTTGAATACGATCGGACAATGATAAAGAAGGAGCTACAAAGTGAACAGATGAAATGAATATAAGATATACATGCTCGCATATAGCAATGAACAAGATTAGCCCAAATTCAACAGGAAATTCTATAGTTTGATTACCTTGACTTGTTGATGCTGGGACATGCTCCACGGCAATCGAAGTTTGTTCAGAAATAATGCTGGGTGGTGGATTCACCACATCAGACTGTTGTTCAATTGTAGCTTCTGAAGGCTTTGGGTCCAAATCGACAAATTCTTGAGGAACAAGTGCTATAAATGAGAAAGAGATGAATCGATGTTCTACCAATATGGATCCAACTATGAAACACGTTAAAGGCGAAATGTACCAAGTTGAGTAGAAGTTGCAGTAAGTTGTTCTTCTGTAGTAGCCATCGACCCTCCAACTTCATGAATAACTGGTGACGGATCAGAAGTCACAGCAGGTTCAGTTTCGACAGTGTTAGAAGTCGGAGAAGCAATAACTGGCGGTTCAACTTCAGCCGGAGGACCTGTCAAAAGCAAGAAGCCTAGGCCTTCAGGTTGATCGCATACACCAATGATAGTAGACGCATCAACTTCATTCGTTGGTCTTACGTCTAAAAGTTCTTATTTAGTCACTCAAATAAGAAATAAAGGCTTAATAGGAGACTTAAGTTCGAAAGTATATACCTTCCGATGCGCCTACTTCAGTTGAATCAACTACAGTAGTTGGTCCTGCAGTAGCAGCCGGATCTGGGGCTGACAGTAGATCGGAGATGCGTTGGTGATCATCTTCGGAGATATCAAGGTTAAAATCCTGTTCGTTGAATTCTCTAATCTCCATATCATGAGTAACTTCCTGATCTTTTGGCTCATTAGCCGGAATATCTTGAGGATAGAAAGACCTGTCAGTACATATATAAGAGTATGAAGGGGTCAAAGTAGATGAAACTAAGGTTACCTTCAATAATAGTTACGGGGTCAGTAGCGCTACCACTCATACCCACCTCCTTTAGTTTAACTAAAAGAAGATAAAGCGCACAAGTTGGTAGAAGAGGAACACGTTCCGATTCATTTATTTCCCGAAAGTATCCTCCAAATGAGGAAGCATTTACACCTGTTGTTCGGGTGGAAAATCGTGTTCTTCTTCATTGAGGATTCCATTACAAACTTTGAAAACAACTTTATGCGTTTTACAAATATCCGGTCTTTTTATAAGAGCCGGTTACAATGGAGATCGAAATAAAGAAAGAAACAAAAAATTACAACTTTCCTTTGAACAGATCGCGAGCTCCTATTTTGCGGTCGCTCGCTTTGTGGGGTTCTTTGCCTGCGCCGGGGTTGATTACCGTTGACCACCGCGAGATCTGGATCCAAGCAGATCTACAACGTATTACGGGTATTATCCCACCAAGGTGATAATAGCCGGGAGGGATCGTTTCGCCAAGGAAACGACCACTCGAATCTCGAGATCTAAGAACCAAGCTTAGATCCGGAGTAGAACGATGTAGATCTGAGGATTAGCTTCTTCGAACTCCTGCCTTGTTTGTCGCGGGTGCTCGCTGAAAACTGAATCCGAGGGTCCAAGCTTCAAGCCTTCACAATTCCGAGTTAAGATGATAATCCGGCAGAGTTTCGGCTCTTTAGAAGTTCAACCAAAAGTCCTCCAAAATGAACAACCACCCCCCCTATTTATAGCCTCTCTTCACTGTGCGTTTGTGCACAAGAGAGAGGGGGGGGGGAGTCGGGCCACCTCAGGGTGGCTCGGCTGATGCCGAGCCACCCCGGGTTGGCTCGGTTTAGGCCGAGTTCCCGGGTGTTGGTTCGTTTCGTCGTTTTCCGGTGTTTCCGGTTCTCCGTCGTTCGGATTTGGTTCGGTTTCTGGAATCGACTCATTGACTTGATTCCAAATATGGCAGTTAATCCGTTCCTGAGTTCGAGTCCGGGATTGATCTTGATTCGATCGTTATATCACCGAGTTCGCTCTTGTTTAGATGACTCGGTGATTCCCGAAACGTTGGTTTGATTCCGCGTGCGAACGTATTCCGTTGCTTGCGTGCCTCGTCGACTCGTCGCTCGACCGTCCGTTGATTTGTCGAATCATCGTGCCGAGCTAAGCTAAGGGACCTATGGGCAATTTTACACGCCTACAGATACCCCCTCCAAAATGTTCCAGCCTCATTCCTTTATAGAGGAGTCTGGAATATTTTGGATATGATTGTCCCTACCCTTTGTCGGTGTAACGGGACCTGGAACGACTTTCGTTTTGTATTCCTTCGCTCCTTCAGGCTATTCGGTGCTTCGTCGAACGCTTGTAAGGATTCCGGTGCTGCATTTATTGTCTGACCGTCGTCGGAATTTGAACTTGAAGTCGATTCCTGATTTTTCAATCTTTTAGCTTGTGCTGGTTGGTTCGATGTACAACAAACCCCCGATCGTTGGTGTTGAGTCTTCTTTTGCGACGCGTTGTCCGGCGTCGTGTTATTGAGTTATCCTTAAGAATATTTTTTAGAAAAATATTCTCCAGAAACTTCTCAATAAATAGGGAATAGTTTATACTCGTATACCTTATTGGAGTATTTTCGTGCTCGAAATAAGCTGAACCGGCTTGAAAATGAGCCAAAAATGCAGTAATTTGGCTCAAAAGATTTCTTCCGTTTCTTCTGAATGTGAGGGAGAGACAGGAATAAACCAAGGATGAGACCCTCAGTTGATTTGAAGTCGATTCGGCGCTTGATTCGGCTTCTTTTGAACTAATTTGGACTGGTCCGGTTCGGTTCAACTTGGTCCGGTCTGGTTCAACTTGGTTCACCTTATAAATAGGGGTCCATTTTTTTCTTTTTCTCTTTTCTTTTCCTCCTCTCTAGGGCCGGCCCCCCCTTGATCTCTTTCTTGACTTTTCTCTTCCCTCGAGCATCCGTTCTCCCTCAAACCTGAATAGTTGTCCTAGATCTATGGTTCCTTTGGATCTTGAACCGAAAAATCCCTCAAAAAACCATTTTTTAGAATTCCTCTCAGGTCCCTCGAGCACGTGGTGAAAGTTTCCTAAAAGGTCTCATCTTCGTTGGATCTCGAGTCTTTCTTCAGGTAAATCCTCCACAATTTTGATCTCTTTCATGCTCAATTTTAATTTATGCATTTGTGGGATCGCATGTGAGGGTTGAGGGTGTGATTTGACGCCTCGAGTTAATCTTTCAGGGGGGTAGATCTAATAAAAAAAATGATCTTTTTTCTAGATCTGACTTCTTCATTTATTTTGCAGCTCGTCATGTCGCGTGCCTCGAGAGGTCGTTCCCCTGCTATGTCGGCTGATGGCGCGCCTCCCTCCTATGCTGGTGAGCTATTTTTGGCAGTATTTGGAAATTTACAAATTAGCCCTTTTTCTCTTAAAAATTTGTAAATTGATCCTTTTTACCCCACGTTGTTCTCCTTGGCGAGGCAATCGGGAAGAGCCTTGATTCTCCTTGGTGAGGATCGACGCTTTTGGCATATTTGGGAATTTTGCAAATTAACCCCTCTTTTCTTGAAAATTTACAAATTGATCCATTTTACCCCACGTTGTTCTCCTTGGCGAGGCAATCGGGAAGAGCCTTGATTCTCGTTGGTGAGGATCGACGCTTCAAAGATATATTTTGCTTGGTCAAAACCATATCTCAAAATTAAAGGGGGCGATTTGACGCTACATTGCGCTTTATAAGGCAGGGATATGTTGTTGACATACCCTGTGTTGTAATTGCACAATGTGGTCAAATCGTCTCACCCTTTATAAGGCAATGACTCTATCTTAACTATTGGTAAGATGAGTTCAATTTCCTTTTATAATCGGGACTAACCAGTGTTTAACTGTTCACTTTGCAGTGGGATACCCTTCTGGATCATTCTCGTCCCACGCAGTCTGTGGGCGTCGTGGCGAGTATTACTCGATCTCCGACGATCCTTCTCCTATTCCAGCTACTCCTCAGTTTGCTTCGGGCACGTCGACTGAGGTTGCCCAGGTGGTGAGGGAAGGTAGTCATCGAGCCATTCGTCAGCTGATCACAGATGCGCCTTTTGTGAAGGATGCCAGCTCTACTCAGCCTCTTCGGAAGAGCGACTTCCTGTTTGGTGATTCCGTCGATGACCCAGAAGCCGTATTCATTGACGCTGAGCAGTGGCTCCACAAGACCGGCAGTGGCTTCATATACTTACCGGAGATTCCTCGGCATCGCTCATTGACTGAGTTCAGGCGTCAGGCTGTGACACGGGAGATGTCGTGGCGCTTGACGGAGGATCATGAGAGCGTCCATTGCGGCTATATCACCCATCAGGCAGCTCCTGGCTCGAGCAGGAGTCACATCACCGGATTACATCCCGGAGTGTTGGGACTAGATGCACCACCACGTAACGAGCTTCTTGCCACTGCTTTGACCTTGAGGAATCGCCTCGCTGCCCTAGGACGGGAGATGCCTGCGACTCGTCATAGGATTTATGGTTGGGTCCACTCTTCGGACAAGTCTTGGTGGAGTCGCATGACGACATACGTCTTGAGCCGATGGGGCGAGGAGTTGCACGCTTGCGGTTTGTATGTAGCCGTTCGTGCCACCATGTATGGCTTGCCTGTCAGTTTGAGACATTTTTGTGCTTTGTTCGAGCTATATAATCCAGACTCGAACACTTTTCTGACCCGGCAGGGGGAGTTGGGCTTAGCTCTTCACGAGATGCACCGGATTTCTGGCTTGCCCATGGGACAGATGTTATACCAGGAGTACTTTTCCTCTAATCGTGAATTGGACCAGTTGAAGGATCGCATGCCTGATCGCTATGAGACTCTATGGGATCTCACTTGTCATTATCACATTGCTTTGGCACAGTCTGAGCCTTTAGCGAAAAGGACCAAGGCCTCCGTGAGTCTGAAGCAGTTTGCGAACTATTTATTCAAGAACCTGGAGAACAGTTCTGGCGAGGCTATTTGTGAGTTGGCCCCACTTACTCCCTCAGAGGTGAACAGTTTGTTGAAGAAGATTGATGCTCACTCCTACACCACTAGCAGTCCTGAGGGTGGCTTCCCTGCGAAGACCAGATTCAGATCTTTCTTATGGCATGCGACCACTCCGATTCGGCCGATGACTCTTCTTGCCGGTTATCTCGCTATTTGGTTGAAAAAGTGTGTGGTTCCATACCAGTCTGGTGATGCATTGCCTTTAGAGGTGCTCTACCCGGCCGTTCAGCTTGCTTATAAGAAAGAGCTTTCACTTCTTCCGGTGATGGTAGCTGACATTCACCGATGACTTCGACAGCTTTCTAATGCCTTCACACGGAAGGAGACCGATTTGCCAGGTCAGATTCCCACTCTTAAGGTGGAGCTTCCGTACGCTTATCTGATGGCCTGGTTCGTCCTCCATCGCTCGGATATGATGTCGGTGCCGAACGCCCCAGATCACTCTGTTCCCCTGCTACAGTTGCTTGAGAATGGCAGGTGGGAGGGCCGAGGATTTTCTGATGTCAGATAGCAGCTGCAGGTCCACAAGTGTTGGGCATTCTCCACTTGTTTTCCGCAATTCTCCGGCCGGTACGGCGAGTGCTTGATAGATGATGAGAGACCGAGAGAGTATCGGACTCACTTAGACATTGGCTGCTTCAACTGGCTGGTGAACATCAGGCCTGGCTATCTGACTTTTCGGGTGAGGGATCAGTGCTTCATAGAGCCATATCTACCCTGCCGATTCGCTCGCCAGTTTGGCTATGATCAGCTCTACATCGGGAATCCTCGTCAGCAGCGTCGGACCCATAGTGGTTTGATAGACGGTCTCCGTGCATGGTTGTGGACCGTGACTGGCTGTACTGGTGCTAAGTTCAGCCTCCCGAGTATTGATCGGCAGTTGAACCTCACTTTCTTGAGCTGCAAGTGGTTACTAGCAGCTAACAAGACTGTCCCTGTGAAGCCGATTGCAGAGATAGAGGCTGAGAAGGCTTCTCAGATTGATTCCCTTAGGATTCGGGAGAACGCTCGAGCACAGAGGGCGCGGAACAAGACTCGCCGAATTGATGAAGAGGGCCAGAGGACATTCCATTCCACAGACGAGGCTTCAGGCGGGGATCCCGAAGATTATGATGACTCTTCTGAGCGAGGTTTGCGATTTAACTTTTCCCTTTATCTTCTAGAAATATTGAAACTGACTATGGTTTGACGTTTCAGGGACCACAGCTGATCATGATGAAGAGTTTCATCCTCCTCCTCAGGCGAGACCTTCGATCCCCACTGCTAGGCGGAAGAGATTAGCCTGTAAGCCGCGTGCAGCTTCCCGAGCCTCAGATATGGACTTTGCTGGTGACGATCCTGCTAGTGATAGAGGTAACATCTATCCTGAAAACCGTTCCCTTGGTTATTCAGCACATTGACTTATACTTTTCCACCTCTATATAGGAGCGCGTGGGGAGAATGAGATGAGTCCCGATCCTATTCCCGTATCTCCCGATGAGTCTGACCCACCACTGTTCGCGGGAAAATTTGTGTTCTTCTTCATTGATATCATTGCCATCTTAGTTAACAACTTTATGCGTTACAAAGATCCGGTCTTTTTATAAGATCCGGTTACAATGAAAAATCAAAATGAAATGAAAAAGATTACAACTTTCTTTCCTTCTTTGTCGAACGAATCGCGAGCTCCTGTTTTGCGGTCACTCGCTTTGTGTGGGTTCTTTGCCTGCGCCGGGTTGTTTGCCGTGGACCACCGCGTGATCTCGATCCGGTCGGATCTACACGATATGACGGGTATTATCTCACGAAGGAAATAATAGCCGGGTGGGGTACTAATTCACCAAGGAAATAGTAGCCCAAGTGTCGAAATCGACCAAGCGAATTCGAGACTCTTCTCGGGATCTAAGAACCAAGCTTAGATCCGGAGGATGATCGTGTAGATCTCAGATCCGATTCTCTCGAACTCCTGCCTTATTTGGCGTTGACGATCGCCGAGCACCAAATCCGGATGAACAAGTCTTCAAGCCTCCAAAGGTTGAATCTTTTCTAAGTTTTGAATCTCCAATCCAGCAGGGCTTCGCCTCCTCCAAAATCCAACCTCTTCACAAATGAACCAAACCCCCTATTTATAGCCAAACGAACCCGTGCATACGAGCACGTGTACACAACACACGGGAGAGGGGGGGTTGCCGGCCACCTTGGGGTGGCTCGGCCACCGAACCACCCTGGGGTGGGGGGGGGGGGGGGGCCGACCCCCCCCGGGTGTGTTCGTTTCGTCCGTCGTTCGGGTTTTCCGTCGTTCGGGTTCCGTCGTTCGGGTTCCGATTCGTTGTTGATTTGGGCTTCGATTCGGTTGTGTGGTTGACTTGTTCGGATTCGATTCGTTTTGATCCGATTCCTGATTTGGCAGTGTAGGCAATAAAAATTGCCTTTAATCCTTATCAGAGAAGTTCAGAACAAAACTGCTTAAAATCTCGCCCGAAAACAGCAAAAAGGGGAAAAACGCCGATATCTCCCAAACCGTAAGGAATTTGGCGAAACAGAGGAAGCAAACCAAAGCCTTTGGCTTGGTTCGGATGGCCTCGTCTCGTCGAGATAGGCGATTTTCATATGTAATTCGTCCAATTCCGACTTACGGTTTGAAAGTTACGGCCTATTCTTCAATCCACGCTCAGGAGCTCGCCTGCAGCTCGAATCCGCCTGCAGCCCAGATCCGCCTGCAGTTCCAGATCCACCTGTAGTCCCAGATCCGCCTGCAGTCTGCAGATCCGCCTGCAGTCTGCAAATCCGCCTGCAGTCCCAGATCCGCCTGCAGTCTGCAAATCCGCCTGCAGTCCCAAATCCGCCTGCAGACTCAAATCCGCCTGCAGTTCCAGATCCGCCTGCAGTCCCCAGCTTCACCTGCACCTGCAAATCTGCCTGCAGTCTCAAGATCGCCTGCAGACCTAAGTCAAAGCTGCAGACTCGCCAGCTCGCTGTCAACTGCCCACTTGGAGTATGGGAACAGTTACATCAGTGGTCAAAACCCACAAATCAAGGGAGAAAGCCTGGCGCTCCTCACCTAGCAAGAATAGGGCGGCTGACAGAACCCCCTAAGTGGTCACACCCCACAGCTAGGACGGCTGACAGGACCCCCTAAGTGGTCACATCCCACAGCTAGGGCGGCTGGCTCCCTGACCTCTACTAGTGGTCAAATCCCACAAATCAAGGGATGGCCCATGCCATCCCTTGCCTATTTAAAACCCACCTTCAGCCAGCATGAGAAAAAGGGGAAGGAGATCTGCCTAGTTGGAGGGAATGGGCTGTTGCATATTCTGCTGGCTAATCTCCCAAAGGTTGAACCTTGGCTCTTTTGCTAAAGGCTCCCTCATTTGAAGAGACTCGTCGGAACCCTCTGACTTGAGGCTCTCGGGTAGACTCGAACCCCCTTACATCGGACCTTCTACTGCGTACTGAAGCTCCAGCAGCAACTTCGATCGGATCGTCCAAGGGAAGCAGACTCGGCACGAGCACCGAGCGAGGCGTCCTATCGCTACCGAAAGTCCCCACGTTAAACAAAGAGGGCATTCCCTCTGCTTCTGTTGTAATTCAGATTGATTTAGTTTGTAATAAGCTTTCTTATAAATACAAACAAAATCCCCCATTCTCGGGAAAATCAGAAATTTACACCTACAGGCAGTAAACCCACTTCTGAGTTCGAGTCCGCAACCAATCTTGATTCGATCATTATATCACCGAGTTCGCTCTTGTTTAGATGACTCGGTGATTCCCCGAAAGGTTGGTTTGATTCCGCGTGCGAGTGGATGCATTCCACTGCTTGGGTGCGATTTATTGGCTTCGTCGCCTCGTTAACCTGCTCCGTTGCGTATGGCTTGGCTTCGGCGTTGGCGGGATAACGGTCGTGCTTGGATACGTCGCCCGATGGTCCGTTTGTCGAATTGACGTCATCGAGCTATATTGTGGGACCTATAGGCAATTTTATACGCCTACAGATACCCCCTCCAAAGTATTTCAGCCTCGTTCTTTTATAGAAGAGTCTGGAATACTTTGGATGTGATTGTCCCAACCTTCAGTCGGTGTAACGGGACTTTGGAATGGCTTCTGTCCTGGATTCCTTCGATTCCTTCAGGTCATTCAGTGCTTTGTAGAACGCCTATGAGGATTCCGGTGCTGCATTTATTGTCTGACCGTCGTCGGAATTTTGAACATGAAGTCGATTTTTTGATTTCTTGATTTTTAGCTCGAGTTGGTTGCTTCAACACAGAACTGATCATCGATTGACTGCGTTGAATCTTTGTTTACAACGCGTTGTCCGGCGTTTAAACTTCATTGTGACGCGTTGTCCGGCGTCCAGGCTTCGTCGTGATGCGCTGTTCGATGTTTGACACAGTTTATACTCGTACGTCTGTTGGAGTATACACAGTTTAAGCTCTTAAGGTATTGGAGCGTGGCGGATACTCGAGTCACGAGACCAACCCATAGAATTGATGCGTCAATGACTCGAACTTATAGAATTTTTGGCAAATTCTCAGCCATCAACGGATTTGATGAGCCTTTACCGACTACCGTTTGAGTCGGGCTAGCATGCGGATTGTTTAAGTCCGTTCCGCATGTGACGTTAAGCTAAAAGAGTTAACCCTTTTAGTGCTACGATATTGAATACGTAGACTTCGTCTTTCTCCTGTGAAAAGACTAAACAGCAACGTGTATGAGACGTTGACTTAGGATTTTTGGCAAATCCTCAGCCTTCAACGGATTTGAGGTGCTCTTACCGATTACCGTTTGAATCGGGCTTACATGCGGATTGTTTAAATCCGTTTGCATGTAACGTTGTGCTCAGAGATTGAATTCTCTGAGACTTTGTGCTATGATGTCGAATACATAGACTTCGCCATTGTTACGGGAATAGGCTACCCGGCGACGCGTATGAGGCGCTGACTTTAGGGTTTTTGGCTAACCCCCAGCCTTAAACGGATTTGATTAGCCTTTACCGACTACCGTTTGAGTCGGGCTAGTATGCGGATTATTTAAATCCGTTCGCATGTAACGTTGCGCTAAAGGAATGAACTCCCTTAGACTTTGTGCTACGACTTCGAATACGTAGACTTCGCCATTGTTATGGGAATAGGCTACCCAGCAACGTGTATTAGACGTTGACTTATCCCTACTTAGGTTTCGGGATAAAAATACCCCAGAGTCGAACTCTGGTGTCTTTTTCAATCGGAAAAAGACTAAACCGGCGACGCGCGTTAGGCATCGACATATCCTTTCTTAGGATTCAGGATGAAATTCCCCATGCGTGTGAGGCCTGGATTTCGGTGTTATTAATAACATCCTGCCGCAGTGTTGAATATGCGGACGGGGGTTCTTTTTAACGGTTAAGAATTAACCGGCGGCGCGTGTGAGGCGCTGACTTATCCTTACTTAGGTTTCAGGATAAAATACCCCAGAGTCGAACTCTGGTGTCTTTTTTCAATCGGAAAAAGACTAAACCGGCAGCGCGTGTTAGGCGCAGACTTATCCCTGCTTAGGTTTCGGGATAAAATACCTAGGATGAATCCTAAATTCTTGGAAAAGGAGTTGGTGTGGGAAGGAAGAATTTTATATTCTATTCCCTGTTTGAAAAGGAGACTCGGGGTGGGATCTCCACCCCCAGAATCCGGGAAGGTGAAACTAAGAGTGGGATCTCCACTCCGAGAATCAAAGCGATTCGGATAATCCTAACTGTCGGAAGGTTTGATTACCGAGGTAAAGATGAATTTCTCGTTTATCGAGAATGAATTGTGGTTTTGGTCCTAACTGTAGGAAGGTTTGACCAAGCGGGAGTTTGAGATGACCCTAACTGTAGGAAGGTTTGATCACTCGATTTGAAAGTGGACCTCTCGTTCATTGGAGGAATCGAGAGGGGATTTTAGTTGTGGCCCTAACTGTAGGAAGGTTTGACCAAGTGGGGGATTTGAGATGATCCTAACTGTAGGAAGGTTTGATCGTTCAATTTGAAAGTGGACCTCTCGTCCATTGAGGGAATCGAGAGGGGATTTTGGTTTTGGTCCTAACTGTAGGAAGGTTTGACCAAACGAAAAGTGAGGGTGAGAGTACAAATCACTGTAGGAATGTTGACATGTACAAATCACTCGGAAGGAATTCCTGGTGCTAAGTTATAAGGACTTAACACGAAGGGGTTTGACAATTCGTCAATTATATTCGGACTCTAACAACTGAAAGTGTTGAGTGCACGAACATAGCAAAAGTTTGAAAAAAATTTTGGTAAATTAGGAGTTTAGTGTTTACCACTTTATTCATCATTATCCACCCCCAGCTTTCTTTGCAAAACTGGGTGTATCATTAAATTAGATACATGATCGGGTTATCCTTAAGAACACCACGTGAGGCACTCTCCAGGAACTTCCCGTGGAAATAGTTTAGACTCATATACCTATTGGAGTATCGGGGGGCAGTTTAACCTCTTATACCGGTCGGAGGATTGAGAAACAGTTTATACTCGTATACTCTTTGGAGTTTAAAGAAGCAGTTTATACTCTTATACTTTTCGGAGTTAGGGAATACAGTTTATACTCGTGCACCCACTGGAGTCTTACATTCAACTTAATTGAGCGATATAACGCCGGCTTCCACCAAGATTTGGATGCTGTTCTTGAGTGTAAAGCAATCCTTAGTTGGGTGAAGGATCCTCCTGTGGTATGCGCAGTACTTCGGATCCGCAGTGTTGTCAGCTTCCTCCTGATTCGTGATCGGTGGGAGCTTGATCTTGTTATTTTTAAGGAGCGATTCGAAGATGGCTGGAACATCTTCGTCCTTGAAGGAGTACTCTTTTTGAGGCCTCTGATCCGAAGTCTTTTGCTGTCTCCGGGACTGCTGTTGTGACGTTTGATTGGCATCAACAGCTGCTGCAGGTGTTTTACCCTTACCACGGGAGGCAAAGTTCGAGTTTGGAGGATTCATTGTCGATTGACCCCTCTCGGCCTTCTTCCTTCGGAGGAAGCGTTCGGCTTGTTCCCCTCGGACCTTCAGGTCTTTCCAAGTGTTGGACGGCGCTGTTCCCATTGCTTCCAACACATCCAATGAAAGATTGTTGTGGCAGGTCTGGAGGATGAACTCCTCGGTGATTGGGTCCCGGCAATTCAACGCTTTGTTCCGGAACCTTTTGACGAAGGTTTCGACTAACTCCCCGTCCTTTTGTTTCTCGTCGAGCAACGTTCCGATGGATATCTCGGTGTCGTCGTCGAAGAAGTTGGCGAGGAATTTTGTCTCCATGTCGTCCCAGCTATGCACGCTACCGGGCTTGAGGCGGCGATACCAATCGAAGGCGGCTCCACGAAGAGTGCCAACGAATGACCGCACCATCAGAGGCTCATTGCCGGAGATAATACCCAGGTGCGATTTGAAATAAATCAAATGCTGAGTGGGGGAACCTTTCCCATCGAACGGCGTGAAGTTGATTAGATTAAACTTCGCCGGGTAGGGGATTGAATCCCACTCCCTTGGGTATGGACAAGGAATGCCCGTTTTCTTCACCTCTTGAGCTGACATCAAGGTATTGATTTTGCTCTCGAGGCTTTTGATCTTCAAGTTTTCACTTGTATCTTCGTTGGCATCCTCATTACCACCCCCTGCGTTGATGGGAGGGTCATCGGCATTGCGAGTTTCATCCGTATCCGTACGCTCAACTTCTTGAACAACCTGATTACGGTGGCTTGGTTCGCCTTGTTGGTTCCTCAATGCCTGGATTTGCTGCTCATGCATCTCCCTCATGGTCTGCATGGCCATCTGCATCTCGAGCCTGAAGGTCTCCTGTTGTTTGGCCATAGCTTCTTCAAGCATCTTGGCCACTTGTTCCGCGCTTATCATGAATGACTCGCGGGGTTCTCCTTCGCTGGATACAGTGTTGTCAGATGCAACCGCAGAGCAAGCATCCGACTCTTCATCTTCTGAAGGTGAGCTTATCCGAACCCTCCCATACGTTCCTCG
>BQKN01043641.1:17553-31278 GCA_022839385.1 Asparagus kiusianus
GGGGGGAGAGAGAGAGAGAGAGAGAGAGAGAGAGAGAGAGAGAGAGAGAGAGAGAGAGAGAGAGAGAGAGAGGAGAACTAGGGTTTGAGTTTGGCGGTCAAGGAGAGCTTTTTGATTCCCTGGATTCTCATCAATGTTCACTCACCACGCACAACATTGTCCGATCAGTTCACAACAAGGCGAGCTACACTTGGAATTCATCTTCATCTCCATCCTTCATCAAGCTCTGCTGAGATCTTTCAAAGGATGGTTTGTTAATCAAAAGGGTTGTAAGATTTTTTTTATCGTGCTTAAATATTAATAGTTCTTTATTACATTTGAACATCTTTTATGGTGCATTCAAGCTAATTGAACTGAGGGTTAGGACTAGCTAAGTTAAGAGTTACTCATTGTGAGAGTTAGGTTAGACAACTGATTTTAGGTAAAAACTAAGGTGTGATCTTGTAAGCTTAGTGAATCAGATCTGTGATTTAAGAGAACTCTATCATAGTGAGAAGCCCCTCGCAAGAAGGAAGAGTGGATATAGGATTATATATCCAAACCTCTATAAAATCTCATGTGTCTTGTATTGGTTGGTTTTGTGTTTGATATTATTTCTAATTATTGTTTATCGCATTAACTTGTTTTATTCCATTGTATTTTTGTGTTCGCATGCAAAATAGTAGGCAATCTCAAATCCCACAAGTCGAATCAGAACGTAGTAACTCATTTTTGTGTTCGCTAGGCTTACATCTTAGATCCCACAAGTGGTATCAGGACGTAGTTATTCACTTTTAGGTTTCACAATGTAAAATAGAGATGTCGAGTCTAAAAGTCTTAATGGCTTCCGTGAGGGACACACGCTCAACCAACCCTTGCTTTTTGATTGGTTAAGTGATACCTATTGAAAAGTGCATATCAAAGCCTTTTTATTATCAATCAACTTCGAGATTTGGAATATTGTTGAGACCAACTATAGTAGATCTACTATTGTTATTAGGGAGCCATTGTAGTCACACCTAAAGATAAGTGGGCCTCTAGTGATAAAAAAGCTTTACTCTTTTAATGCAAAAGCTATGAATGCTCTTTACCGCTTCTTAATTGCTAAGGAATTTAATCGTGTCTCAACTATTCAATTGAACAAGAAATTTGAAAAACTCTGGAGGCTACACACAAAGGGACATCATACGTAAAGGAGGCAAAACTTACTATATTTGTTGGCAAGTATGAAAACTTTAAGATGAAGGCGTCGAAGAGCATTAAAGTTATGTTCACCCGATTCACGAACACCATGAATAAATCAAAAGCTTTGGAAAAACTAGCTTGTGAGAAAAGTTCTTTGCTCCCTTTCCAAAGATTGGGAACTAAAGATAATGACCATTGAGGAATTACAAATTTTTTCTAAATTAATTCTTAAGAATCTCATAGAAAACCTTCTCACCTATGAAGTAAGACTGAAGGAGAGAGAGGATGATTCTGAATGTCACTCAATGAAGAAATTAATAGATCTTCAAGCTAAGAAGGATAAGTCGAAAAATGAGGAAAACAATTCAGAGGATGATTGTAGAAGCGAAATGGGACTAGTGGTCGAAGGTTTCAAATCATTCTTGAGATCAAAGGATGGACATAAATTTATGCGTAATAGATCAAATCAAAACTTCTTGAAGGTAATCAAGAATAAGTATGAAAAATTAGATGCTAAACCGGTTTTTCATCGTTGTAGGAAGTCACTTCATAAATGAATGGAAGGATCATAAAGGAAAGAATAAGAGCTTCAAAGCAACATCGTGAGATTTCTTGAGTGATAATGGTAAGCTAGAATCAACCTCAAGTGAGAACGAAAGAAGTCATTGTCTCATAGCCAATAATGATACTTCAAACAATTCAGAAGAGAAGAATTCCGATAAAGAGGTATATCCTTCTTATGATAAATTGAAATATATAATGAAACACTGGGTCGATTTGAAAAATTTGCTGATAAATATAACACATTGAAAAGAATACATTTGAATCCAAATAAAAAGTATGGTCACTTGCAAAAGAATTTAGAAACTTCTACTTTAGTATTGATTGTATCTAATACAACTAATTTGAGTCCTTCATTTCGTGATTGCAATGAATGTTCTTTCCTTAAGACAGAAATTAGAGTGTTAACTCAAGAGTTGAATAATTTGAAAAATGAAAATGGTAAAATCAATGATGAGATAACTTCACCATCACAAGAACTCTTTCTTGTACATTTAAAACCTATTGTGCTACTATTGTGTCTAAGAATGAAATGCTTAAGTCCAAAAATCTTGACAAAAAAAACCACTAAAATTTTTTCATTGGGCTCAAGAGGTCAGAATATGGTTCTTTCCAATTTAAGGTTGGCAAAGATAAAAACTGGGCTTGATTATTCACACTCAAATAAACACAAAAATTTCAAGCCTTCTTTTGTTAAGGAAACATATCTTATTTTTTTCAACCCATTCAAAATCACTCATTTATAAACTATTATTTATGTGGAAAATAGCACACCATTCAACGTTATGTAGGAATCAATACTGGATAAAATTTTAAAATAATTTGGATACCAAAAGGAACTATTTCTATCCGGAGTGGACTTTTTTTAATACTCAGATCGCACATTGCTTCTTTTATGTAGGTACAATAGAGAGCTAAAGAACAAGAAAACATGTGGTATTTAAATTCAGTTGCTCGTGACATATGATAGGAAGGAAAGAACCGTTTCTTAGCCTCAACAAAAAGAAAGGTGGAATGTGACTCTTGAAAACAACTATAAAGGTAAAATTGTATGAGTTGGCGACATATATAATAACTCTTTTAAATTCTTAAAAGTATTACTCTTAATGGTTTGAAGCATAATCTTATTTTCATTAGTCAACTACGTAATAAAGGTATGTCTATTCTTTTTAAATTTATTGTGTGCAAAATTATTGAGTAAGAAATAGGTTAGTTGTTTTTACTAAAAATAGACATGTTAATGTTTACACCCTAAACTTTAGTGATATTAAATCTAACATTACAGAATGCCTAGTTGCATGAGGAGAGAATAGCGAGCTTAGTCATAGAAGACTTGGACATACAAGCATAGGATTGTTGCATAAACTCTTAAAAGAAAGAGATAGTGAGAGGTTTGCTTATCTCTACATTCAAGAGTGAGAGTTTATGCGAGGCTTGCACGAAATGTAAATTTGTTAGATCCTCTCATAACTTGAAGAACCAGGTGAGCACCTCTAAGTCTCTGCAATTGCTTCACTTAGAGTTATTTGGTCCTGTGTCCACATAAAATTTAGGAGGTAAGCTTTTTGTTTGGTGGTAGTTGATGATTATTCTAAATTTACACAGGTCACATTCTTAGCTATGGAGAGTGATTGCTTTAAAATTTTAATTTTTTTTGAATAGTTGAAAAAGAAAAAGATCTTCAAATTTGTACAATCAGGTCAGATCATGGAGAAGAAATTAAAAATAAAAATCCTAAAGATTTTTATACTAATAAGGGAATCACCCATGACTATTATTCCTCTTGAACACACCAACATAGATGTGGTAGTTGAGAAAAAGAATTGATCTTTACAAGAAATGACTAGAACTATGTTAAATGAGGATAAACTATTAAAGCATTTATAGGCTAATGTAGTTAATACAACACACTATGTAAGTTATAGAGCCTATCTAAGACAAGTGCTAAATGAGTTTTCTTTTGAGTTTTGCATAAAAAAATCCCATAGTATTGCACACCTTTGTGTTTTTTATTGCAAATGTTATCTTTTAAATGCAAGAAAAAAAAAATAACTTTCAAATGTAAATAAAGTGGTGAACTTTTTGACCCGAAAACAATATGATTCCTATAGGAAGCTTGAAAATGCTCTGATACCAATTGAAAGCACCCTAATACCACTAGGAAAGAACCCTAGAGGGAGGGTGAATAAGGTTTATGCTAATCTAATCCGATTTATGCCAAATTAAAAACTAATTAATAAATATATCCTAGCAAATGAGATATGAACAATACATATGCAAGGATATACAAATTAACACAAGGGTGAACAAAATAAACTAGATAGTGAGCAATATAAATAGTGAGCAATTGACAAAGGCAATATGAATAATGAGTACGAATGTAAAAGTGCGCCAATGCAATCACAAACAAATGATATGTTCACGGAGTTCGGTTCCTATGACCTACGTCTCTGTTCCTCACCTCGAGGAGATCTCCACTATCACACCGAGTTTTCTACGCTTACCCAAAAAACGTTTACACCTCACAATATCGGTTTTCAATGCTCACCGATCAACGTTCACAATCACTCACAATGTAACTACACTAACTACCACCTCAAGTGTTGGTCTCTAGCCCGTATCTCCCTCAAGTGTTAGGAATTACAACCTCTCTCTAGGAATTACCACCTACCCCACTCCTCTTGGGACGACCCCGTCTCTCACCACACACTCCTCTTGGTGTACTAGTGTATTACAAAGTGAACATCATAATAATAGCTCACAATATAACAAGTTTGTTCTCTACAATAGATGAGAACTCAATGTAGGCTCACACCAATTATTACAATTTCTCACCACCCCAAATATACTATGTATGAAAATACAATAAGCTCAAGTGGGTGTGTGTAAACAATGAGTGAAATCAAACCAAACTAAATTCAAATAAATCTAGCTTTAAGGAAATAAAAAATAAACAAACAAATAACTAGATAAGAGTTTAGAAAAACTTCTATATACATCAAGAGAGAGAGAGGGAGAAGAGTTGGATGCTCAAACACAATTGATGATCTTCCTCAAGCTCTTGTGAAAATTGCTTCACAAACAAAACTTTTAAACACTCTTCTAAACAAACACAAAACACCCTTAAACTTGTTAATTCTCTTTACTAAATGAAACTGATGATATGTGGGGGTATTTATAGGAACCCCAAAGCCAAGAGAAAATAAGAAAAAAAGACCAAAACCCAAATCTGTAAAAGATTAGAAAAACTAGCCGTTACAGCATCAGTCGACTGACGGCTTTCATCAGTCGACTGATGAGCTAACCGTTAGGGGCATTTTCTAGCTCATCAGTCGACTGACGGACCTTATCAGTCGACTGATAACCTCATCAGTCGACTGGTCAGTCGACCAAAACAAAACATAAACTTTTTTGAATTGCATGCACTTTCTTCAGTCGACTGATAACAGATATACAGCCTGTTTAAAGCAGAAATCTGATTTTTAAAGTGCCTTAAAAAATATTAAACAAATTTAGAAAAATATAAAACTTTAGGAAATGATTGACACATGTTACAAAAACTGGTTTTCAAGAAACACCTCCCAAATGTGAAAACTCTTCATTTTCCAAAATAGTCCAAAATATGAAAATGAAACACCCCTGTTTTGACATTTTGACTAAACCATGTTTTGAAACTTTATAAACTGATTTTATAGACTTAATAAAATATGTATAAACTGATATTAAAGTCTATAAACTAATAAAACAATATTTTATCGAAAACACCTATATTTTGATAAAATCAACAAATACGTGTGTGTGATTAATATGAGCTTAAAGTATCTACACACAGGTATAAACCTAAAACTAAATTACCCAAGCTTGATAGATCTTCAATATAGCTCCACTTGGTAAACTATGCGGATGAAGCTTGAACTTGGATCTTGAACTTGAATTGTATTGCTTCACTCAACTATTCCGTCAACCTCCATGGGATATGATCGTTGAATGCTCGATTCCATCCATCCTCCAAAATATTGTTTGCCTCTAATAAATACAAAACACAAACACTAGACAAACAACATTAGTTATAAATTGTTTGTTAATCATCATCAAAACTAAAGGACCCAACAAAGCCCTCTATAAAAATTTCTCTTCTTTAAAGTAATTAGTTTGTTTGGACGGGAACAAAGTTACAAGAGTATTAATTGTCATTACAGTTTCCATTCCACATGAAGTTATTAACAAGATAAACAGAAAAAAAAGTGAAGCTGCAAACTATCGAGAGAAAATAACAAAAGATGCAAATAAATAAATAAATAAATAAATTTAAGGAGCAACTTCAAATAAAATTAATTATCAACTTAGGTCTTAAATCTGTATCTTTTACTTTTTTTAGTTATCACTAATGGTTAGCCCAAAAATGGAAGTAAAAAAGTGTCTCGTGAGTTAATTATCGTGGAAAAGTTAGGGGAACAAAAACTTAACACATTTTTCAAGAAAGGGCTGAATGCTTACATGGTATTTTTTTCAGTTGTAACATTACATGATTATATGCCATTTCAAATATAAAAATGAATAAATCCCTAGCAAATATGATATTAATTATACATGAAAGAATTACATTACTAGTTCGATGTTATTAAAAAAAATCTTGATCAATGGACTATTTTATTAATACATAAACTCAAAACTTGTTTGAAAAAAATTCTATAGACGTTGCTATAAAAAATTATATCAAGAATAAGGAAAACATAGATCATCATACAGATCATATGCCACTTTATAGGTATAGGGCTTTAAAATTGTTAGAGGACCTTGCCACTATAGCAAAGGTAGCAAGACACAGATTTGAATTGATAGATATTACGTCAAATGATCCTGTCGATATATTAAAATTCAAATTCTAAACTTATGATCAAAGTCGAGGATAATAATTCTACCACTAATGAAAAATGAAAAATCAACAAAGGTGAAGAATGAAAAAGCCCTAAGATGGAGCAAAGGGAGACTTGCCCTCAAACACGCGTGTGAAAGGGTTTCTTTCTTTCTATTGACAAGAACGGTCTAAACTAAAGGGCACCCACTAAAATTTCAGATTGGCACAGAGAATCTTTCGCACAAATTATTCCTATACAACGCGGGCCCACTGGATCGACTTTTTATCTCTCAGAAACGAAAACCATCGTACATAGAACCCCGATTTCGTTTTCCCCGCGTTCACGAGGGATACCCGGCGTTCACAGTCTCGCCGTGCTTCAATAAGTACTTCGCTCCTCTATCCAAAGTCCAAACCCCAAAAGTCCTCACGTGAAATTTGTGTGACCACACCTTTTTTACGAAATCTGTTCTCGAGAGACAGCCGACCGCAGAAAAATATCACGCGTTCCAGGTGGAGAAAGTAAGCGACGAACAATTATTATCCGTGGCGTGTTCGTTGAAGATGAAGCCGAGTTGGAGAACTTGGTGGACAAAGCCATGGGAAAACTTAATTGGATTATTAATTCGCCCCACAATTGCATACTATATACAAATTATTATGAGGACGCTAGCAACCACCAACCATATTCATTTACCCATGAATCCCACAGAAGTAAATTCATGGAAGAAATGAGTGGAATGAAAGATTAGTAATAGGATCAATTGAGCAAATGGCAATTGAGTTCTCTAAGATTCCGATAATAACCTTGTATAAAAAAAATGAAAGAGAAGAGAAACTGGTGTTTTGTTAGGGTAAAAAGTTGCAATATTTAAATTGATAGCAAAATCACCAACAAATGGTCTTAAATTTATAGCAAAACCATCTTTTTGAAGGGCCGAGTCCAGAGGAAGGAGGAGGGCTAAGTTAGGTGAAATACGTAACCGCCCTTGACGATGCAAATAATTACAAAAAAGGGTGTGGTACTCTATTTTTTGTGGGAACCGAATTAACCGGGCGAGTGAGAGCACAAATTACGGAGATTAATTACAATTTGTGACATCAGTACCCCCAAAATTATTTTCGGAGCACCGAAGCTGTTGGTATAAAAATAATTTAGGCCTTTTAGTGTCTATAGGTTAGAAATTCTCATGCTATATTCATTTTGTATATTCATTGTTAGTAATTTTGTTAGTAATTTTGTATATTCATTTTAGTGTTTATAGGTTAGAAATTCTCATGATATTTTTTTGTATTATAAAATTTAGGGGTTTTTTGTAATTTTTTAAACATATAGATCTTTTCTACAGATTGTAAATTGTTTATAGACTATTTATAATTCCTATATTTTTAATTTACTAATGAGTTTAAAATTCTCAAGGTGTTTTTTATAAAATTTGAATTTTAAGGGTTTATTTATAATTTTTGAAACTTTAAGGCCGTTTTCTATAAATTATAAATTATGTAGGGGATCTTTGCAATTCCTATGTTTTTAATGTACTGTTAGGTTAAAAATTATCAGGATTTTTATAAATTTTATAATTTTGAGGGTTTTATTTTACAAATTGTAAAAACTTCAGAGTGTTTATTGTAAATTTCATAATTTTTTGGGGGTTATTTGTTTTATTTGTAGGTTTTTAGTGTGTTTATAAGTTTAAAATTTTCAAGGTGTTTTTTATAAATTTTAAAATTTTAGGGGCGTTTTTATTTACAAGATATTTTCTCTTAAGTTAAAAAACTTTCAGTTTCTAGCTAGCATATGTTTAGATTTCTCATTGAATTGAAATAAGTAAAATTTATAATTTTCAAGATGTTTTAATAAAAAAATTATAAATTTGTAGGGGTGTTTTTATAATTTAAAAAACTTAGAGGATATTTTTTAAAAGTCTAAAAACTTTTAGATGCTGGCTAGTATATGTTAATTACCAATTCAAAAAAGATATGTTAATCAGAATAGATTAGTATAACAATGTAATATTCAAAAAAACATTAAGGGTAATATTGACCATGGAAAAATTTTCTCGAACTCGTACTTTTAAAGGGACTATGACTAGGTAGGGAGTCACGTGTGTTGCACGTGCTTACACGTTAATCGTAAATTGGTGTAGCTCTAGCTATAATATCACTTGAATTTTCATACTTAAAAGTTTGTTATACCTCTACCTATAATATTATTAGAACATAAAAAGTTTGGTGTAGCTCTAGGTATAGTACTACTGGAGTTTTCGTACTAAAAATGTTTGGTGTAGCTCTAGCTATAATACCACCGGAATTTTCGTACTAAATATTTCAACTTAGGGGCTGTTTGGTTCGCTTTAACACCATGTGAAAATCTTTTTCTTCGCCTCCACGTCAGATTTTTCACCTCCACGTTGGTTTTTAGGTTTCCGCTGATTTTTTTCCCCACTTTGTTTCGCTAGAGCTGAAGAGGGAAATCGAAAAACAAACCGCCACCAGCTAGGATTTTTTTCTCTCCCCCATTTCCTTCCCCTACTGAATGAAATCGACGAAAACCGTGCCTACGTTGGATTTTTTTCTTCCTCGTTGATTTCTTCGGTGAGCTACAGTTACCTTCTTCGCGTCACTCTCGCCAGAAACTCCCGCGGTCTTTGTCCCTGTATTCAAAAAAATTTGCCCCCTTTCTCTCTCTCTCGGCAAGCTAGCGAGCGATTAATTATGGGTCCCTGAATTCTACTGAAGGCGAAGATGGAGGCGAAAACAAGAGGCATCGAAGAGCGCGGTGAAGGCAACGAATTCGACAAGGAAGCAGAGCCCCTAGGAAGCGGCAGCTACAGCGACAAGGATCTCAGGCAAGCATAATTGTCATCAATTTATGTTTTTTTAATGTTATCTGAGTAATTTTGAGGAAAGACTTGTTATTAGGGTTTTGGGGCTTGATGTCGGCAGGGGTTTTGTTGGTGGATCCCACAGCAGGAAGAAAAAAGATGATGCCAAAGCTAGTTGAGGAACGAAAAATGGTGAGTTATTTTATTTATTCAGCGTGAAGTATAAATATTATTATTAGCTTTTGGGTTTCTTCTCCTTTTTGGAGTTATTACTTCGATCCACTGCTTTATTTTGTCTTTTTTATGTTAATTGTGCTTGTGAAATTGTCGTATGTATATTGGTGGATTCTTGCAAAACTTCAACAACTCTATCCTTTCTAGTTGAAGGAATCAGGTATGACAAGAACACTGTACTAGTCACCCCATTCTTAAACAAGAGCTTTATTAAACCTTAAGTAACTTAATAATTAAGTGAAGCATTATCTTTATTATCAAAATCTTAAACAATCTTGCATATTTGGAGTTAAGTTAAAAATGACATCATAGTGTTGATTTTGGTCTTGTAATAGTGTGAAGTCAATGAGGTTATGTTGTGACAGTATATTTTGATTGAGTATTTTTATTTTGGGTGAAAGGAATTAGCTTTGTATAATGCTAGCGTTTATTATGAAAGATATTCAAATTAGTAAGAGTAAGAACAAAGAGAACAAATTGTTATTGGAGAGAAAGCTCAATGAAATTCAAAGAAGCAAAGCTGAAGAAGCAAAGTGAATTGCATTAATTAATGAGAAAAAAGTTGGTAGTCATATGGATCAATTTGTTACTCTCGGTCTCATTAAAATTCTTAATGTAAAGAAAAATAAAATTGATGAAGTTACAATTTAAGAGAAATATAAACAAAGAGGGGAGAGACATATTTTACAATCAATAGCAAGGTTTTGGTACAATTAGGTCTTTCTTATGAAAATGAAGGATTGGTATATGATGATTAAAATTACAGAGAGTTTTGGAATGGTTTGAAGTGTCTATCACATTGTGAGTTTGGAAATCCTTAGCAAACGAAGATGATGAAGAATTCAACCTCATACTAAATATTCCAATCATCACATGAAAATATTCAATTACTACAATATTGACAGGAAAACATGCATTATACTAAAAATCATGCTAATACTTCGTAGAATGATGTTTCTCACTTTTTGTTATTTAGATTTTAATTTGTTATTCATCTTCAAAATTCTTTTCCTTTTATTTACCATTTGATGAGATCGACAGTGATGAATTGATTCATAACGTATATTTTCTCATGATTGCACATGCTAATGCTTCCTTAATTCACTTAGCTTTTCTTTCTTATTTTGCTTCTTTGGCCACTTCTAAAACTTCCTCTCTAGCAGCAACTTGTTATTTAGATATGGAAGTTTACATAATGTAAACTCTTCTATTACTATGTTACAACATCAACAAATCCAAATACAAATGCTACAATTATTCTCTTTTAAATTTGAATCATGTTGTTTATATCTCTCGGATGCTGGTAACCAGGTTTGGAGTCGTTTGACCAATCCAGTCTTTTGGATTTATATGAAGGGATAACTGCAAGTTTGGATATAACTTGCATTTGCTCTGCTGATTTGTAATTTTACCTTATCTTTTCTTAGCTCACTTTGCAACTTCCAACGTGTGGCTTGAAGTCAAATCTCAAGTCACCTACAGCAGTGATTTCTGAATAAATTTTCAGTACAAATGCATTTTCATACCATAGTGGGGGTAATCTTACCATGGTGACTATAAACAATTTTCCATACAAACTTTAAAACCAACCAAACACAAGAAAAATAGGAAATGTCAAATCAACAAAAGTTATCTCTTTTTTCCATGCGAACCAAACACAAGAAAAATAAATACATTGGTTTCCCACCATTTTTATGTGCGAACCAAACCAAAACAATCTATTTCCTGAAAAAGTTTGGAAAACTCAAAACTTACATTTCTTTACATGGAAATGTATTTCCCTATATCTAGGAAACGAACCAAACAGCCTCTTAAAATTAATATAGATCATTTCTGACCCCTAGTTGACTAAGGAAAAGTTCAAATTGGCATCTCTAATCTGTTGTGAAGATTGATTGACATAATCTTTATTGTTTTTTGTTTTAATCCTGAGTCACCAAATCTTGAATGAAAAAGTTTTTTTTTTGGTATACAATGTACAGCTGCGTGTCATATAGTATGTAGTTATATGATCTATCATATTGTTGATGCCGGTCATCAAAGAGGGGTGTATGTAAGAATTGTTAAGATTGCTAGGGTCCTCAATCTCCTTTAACGGATGATTCCTGGGCCGAGAATCCTATCATGCACATGAAGAATGTGTAAGAGGTCGGAGTTGGGATCTCATGTGGTTCTTCCGACGATCAAGTCAATTTAGAGCTTGAGTGGAGAAGTAAGAGTTAAATGTTCTAGTTTTTTAGCAAGAGTATTGCTTACTCTAGGCAGCAGTAGTTTCCTTTTATAGTAGATCAAAATGATAGATAGATAACTTTGGTCTAGTCAAGCTAACAGCTTAGTAGCCATCGGCTTTACGGGTGTCGGTCGCTGAGGGGGGTTAGTCACCCATGTATTCAATGTGAGGATGACAAAATGTGCATGACCTTGACGAGATCCGATGAGCCATAAAGACTTCCAGGGCTAAAGAAATGATGATTATGATATTTCATTAAATGTGATAGCAATCTACTGTTGGCGTGGGGCCCAAGGACACACCGCCCTCTGACTCCGCTCTATGAGTAGGGCGACAAGAGATGCTTCTTGTCTTGATTCTATGAATGAATTGATAAGCACCGCTTTTTTATAGTCGGCCTCCCAAGTTGTCGACCCCAACTAGTGGAATGAAGAGGAATGCGGTCGAGGTGAGTGGTGCAGGCCGATAAGTATTGTCTTTTTAGTTGGTCTCGCAAGTTTATGATCCAAACTAGTGGAATGAAGAGGTCGGCTCAAAAGGCAAGTGAAAGTGAGAATACTTCTTAACTCGGCCCTACTTGGGAAAAGTGCCCAGGCTGTTTGAGTCGTCCTGGCTAGGGCGAAGCCAATCCGAGATTAGCGAATATGGGACATGTGTCGACTCCAGGAAGGGGATTAACATTTAGATTATTTGCAGGATATAACACATATATAACTTTTCTTATCTATATACTTTGCACTTACAGACTTAATATTCTATAATTTTAGGTTAAAGTTAAGTAAACTTTGTATTTTGTGTGTATGAGAGCATATAAAACTTGGTAGATTTTAGACTAAGTGGAAATAAAACCTTAGGTTTATGAGCAAAAAGCACTTAGAAAACATACTTCCAAAGGAGTGATGAGGTACATAATTACAATGGCGAAGTGTCTTCAAAGCAATAATGAGAAAAATAATTAAGATGAAATGAGAGAGAGGAGGAACTAAGAGTTGAATGCCCATCATGTGTGTTGATCAACGTTTCTTATTGGGCCCCACAAGCGTTACGACAAAAGCTTTGTGGAGCTCGTTCCCTAATGAATGTTCGTTTATTTGCATATATACCCCTTAACACATGAGTATTTACGAAAATACCTCTAACTCTTAATATTTACAAAACTACCCCTCAAATTATCAGTTTTGTGAAAAATCCTCTTAAATCAACAAATCATTAACTTATTCCTAAAACTTTGACTATTTTATTATAAATTTTACTCTACGATTGTAAATTAGCTTATTGTTGATGTTTATAATCAATCAGTTAATTAGGAGGGGGATTAGGTTGTCGGGAGTCCTCTAACTCATCCAAATTCTGGTTCCTGAGCGAGCTGTTCTTCCCTGCACATATAAGAACACCTAAAAGGGCAGAGTTGGGTTCTCTGATTATTCTTCTGACGATCAAGTCAGTAAATTGCTTGAGTGGAAAAGAAAATGAACTCTAGAAGTTCTTGAGCTTTGGGAGAAGGAAAATTGCTTACCTCTGTGCTTAGAATAGTCCTCCTATTTATAGTAATAGTAACAAGGTGGTTTGGTAACTTTGGCTGAGTATGAGCTGGCGGCTGAGTCACTTTAGCGTTACAGATGTCGGCATCCTAGTGGCGAGAGTCACTTCGGCGTTAAGTGTGAAGTGACAGGAGGAAGGTGGTGTCGACATGGTCCGATGTGTTATAGAGAACTTCGGGGGCTGAGAAATGATGATTTTAATCATGCTTTTAATGTGATGACAACCAGCTATCAGTGGGGGATCCAAGGTATGCTGTTGCCTTTGTACTGGTCGGGTAGAGGGTTAAAAAGTACTGCCTTTCGAGTCGGCTT
>BQKN01043644.1:0-18587 GCA_022839385.1 Asparagus kiusianus
GAGACACTCACAAGTGTCTCGGACCTTGTTGAGCTGTTTTGACCATGATTCCATTCGAATCTGAAGAATCTTAAAAGATAAAAGTTGTAGATCTTTTCGTTATCTTTCCAACACAACTTGAATCACCACATTCGGAGGTCGGATGAAAGAATTAGAGCCAAAATACTGAAGAGGGTACAAACTGTCTCGCACATGTGCGAGACACCCCGAACTGTCTCGCACTTGGGACATGTGTTTGACGGTTTTCGATCAGTTTTGACGGTTCCAGAGCCTCCTTAACTGCCTTGGGGTTATCTTTAAATGTGATAAAGTGGTTATAACTGAGGATAGGTGTGAATCGGCCGTTGTTATCCAAAAGACCGACTTCCGAAGCCTATAAATACAGCTCTAGGACCTTCATTTTCAGAGATTTGGAATTTTTAGAAAGTTGGCGAAGCTCTGCCGGATTGAAGACTGAAAGTACACGAATTTCAGAGAGGAGGAGGAGAGATCGGATCGAGTTCGTCGGCATAAATAGGAGGAGCTCGTCAGATCTACAGTTCTCGTATTCGTCCCTTAAGATTACCCCGTTGTGGTGATCTTAAGAAGAGCAATTATCTCGCTGTTGCCGAGATAAGCGCTACGGTTTCTTGATTCCTTCGCGAATCAACGAAGTTCTGCCCAATTTTTCAGCAATCAGATCTGATCGACGATGTTCCACGGATATCAACATCCCCATCACAGGCAAAGATCCCACGCAAGCAGCGGGCGATAAACACTCGTTGCGTTTGTTTGAAGAGAGTTGTATTTTTTTTATTTTTTTTCATTGTGTAAGAAAGTCTTATAAAAAGACTAATTTTACTTTGAATCTGTAATCGATAAACGTGTAATAGATTCAGCAATGAAGAAATCAACTTTTACCGCAAACAAACTGGCGATCACAGTGGGAGCCAACAGCTTCGCTGCCGAAGCTGTCGTGCCGTAGCCGACGATCAAGATCCCAGTGTTCGAAGAGGTCGAATACGAATTCGACCAGCAGAAATTCGAGGAATATATTTCTTCCTCCTCCTCCAGATCTTCTTCTTTCAAACGCAGGAAAACCACTGTCGCGAAGAACGTGACTTCAGATCCAAAGACCAGGGCTGATGATCTGAACTCGAATGTAGTGGAAGACCCCTTTCCGGCCTCCAAAGAAACCAGATCCATCGTTCGTGATAACTCCTCAAAAGTCAAGGAGTTGCCCGTTAAAAGTGCACCAGTGTTGACGAATAGGGCTCGTCAAAGGCGCCGTCAACATCTCGCACGTCAATTTGCCAAGGCTTTGGAGCCTGTTGACGGGATCTGCTATGAAGCGGATCTGAAACTCAGAAGGCGCAAAGTGTTCCAGCAACAAGCTTTAGGAACCTCCTCCCAACTACCTACTAACGTATGAGTTCGTGTCAAACGAACCCGTTCAACTCTTGAGGAGCGTATCCATAAGCGCCGCGCACTGCTAGCGCAGACGAGGATCCTTGTACGGAAGGCACAGGAGTTGCAGAAGGAAAAGGTGGCCAAAAAGCCACCAAAATCTAAGCAAGTTTGGATGCCAAAGGCCAAATCAGCGCCCAAGGCAAAAGCATCCGAGGCTGTTCTCTGGCCTTCGTCAACTCCAAATCCCGCTCCTGTTGCTCCCGCACCTCCGGTGAAGCCTTATGACAGCGTGGATCTCTCCAAACCTAGAATCCCTCAGAAAGATCACCTCGATTCTCTACCCGAAGTTCGAGGCAAAGTGCATGTTAAGGAACGCCTAGGACCATTGAAGGAATCCCGAACAGACATCCAGACTGGGGGTCGCACGCGACCTCCTAACAAGATGATTTCTGCAACAACCCACTTAGGGGTGCGTGTAGAAAACCAGGAGCCTGTTAAGGTTTCACCCTCACAAAGGTGTGATTCCAAACGAGTGACTCCTGCAGACGCCAACAAGGTAATGTTTACTCAGAAGAAAACGCGTCAGACAGACGAACGCGTTATACCTAAGAATTCATGTAAACAGCTGATAGGTTGTTCTGACCTCCACGTCGATGAGTTGTATTATCGGGTTGGTGTAGGCTGTCTAAAAATCATAATAGATAGTTGATCTCCCATCAAACACCGATGATGGAAGTTATAATCTGACGACTTCCAGAAGGCTACAATTTGAGGACTTTCACGTAGAAGGTTACAATCTGACGACCTTCACAACAACTAATGAAATCCCTAATTCAACAACTTTCACAATCAACATCGGGAGTTATAATCTGACGACTCTCATATTTTCAAGGAGCCAAGACGAAGGTTATAAGGTGACGATCTTTGCAACGCTCTAGCAAAAGAGACTACAAATTGTCAGTCTCTTCATATTAAAATACAGATATCTCTCAAACCGTAAGGAATTTAGCAAAACTGACAGAGCAAACCGAACCCTATGGGGTAGGTTTGGTCGGCTCCATCTCTTCGAGATAGACGATTTTCATATATAATTCGTCTAATTCCGACTTACGGTTTGAAAGTTATGACCTGTTCTTGACAGCAAGTTATGTTCTGAAGTCCGTCTCCAAGACTGGACTTCGTCAGAACATTGGACTTAGCCTGAAGCTCGCCAAGCCCGCCAGAGGCTCACCTCTGTATCCAAGATTCAAAACGCAAAGGTCATGCTCGCGTTCCAAACTCAAAACGCACGCAGACTGTGCGTTCTTCAGCAAACACTCAATCCTGCGTCTCAAACTCAAGACGCAGAGTCGAGAGTTAGCACACAAGCTAACTGTGCGTCTCCTATGTCCAGAACGCATGCGGCCTGTGTGTTTCAACTCCCAGCGAGCGCCCAACTCTGCGTCTCATCTCTAAGACGCAGAGTTAAGGTCCGAAACGCAAGCGGCCTGTGCGTTTCAACTCCCAACGAGCGCCCAACTCTGCGTCTCATCTCTAAGACGCAAAGTTAAGGTCCAGAACGCCAATTTACGCGTTTGACTTGTTCAAACAAAAATTGAACGGCCTAACAACCGTTTTCCCCCATGATTTGAGGGATTTTCGCCCCACTTAGGAGCGGATTAAGGGGGCAGTTACCACCCTTAATCCCCTATAAATACGAGAAACTCAATTGAGTTTGAGGATCGGATTTTTCTCATCGACGAAGGGAGATTCGGTCAAGAGGCTGGCATTGGAGGATTGGAGACTTGGCAGCAAAGAAGATCCTCTTTTTTGGCTGACTTTTTGGGGATCCTTGATCGGGCATCTTGCCGCTTTCTGTAGCAACAAGGAGCTTTGGAGATCAGCGACTTAAAGGAGCTCTTGAATCATTTTGGAAGGCTTTTATTGAAGCCTTTGAGATTATTCGGCCTTGGCTTATTAACCGAAATTTTGGTTTAAACCACCTCTTTCATAGAGTTTCAAACTCGATCTGAGTTATCAACTCGTCCAGAGTTTTAAAACCTGCTTTGCAAGTTCTTCTAAACTCGGTCAGAGTTTCAAACTTGCCCTGCAAGTTCTTCTAAACTCGGTCAGAGTTTTAAGACTTGCCACGCAAGTTCTCTACTGCGTCAAATCGTGAGGAGAAGATATCGTTCCAGTGAATCAAGACCTTCGGATCGTCAACGGAGAGAAAACTCCACGCGAGCATTCGAGGGAGGCACTGCATCGCCACCGTGAAGAACCCGGAATTAAACAAAGGGGAGAATCAAATTCATTCTCCTCTCTTTTGTAATCGAAAATCCAAATTGTAATCGATTTTGAGAGAATACAAATTAAATTTTCTTTCGTTTCTTTTACATCAAATTTTCCACAAATAAAAGATGGCGACTCCGCTGGGGACGAGCTTCTCTGACGAAGAAGTGGTGGCGCAATCCGATGTTCATCTCACTGGAACAACCGTCGAAACTCTCGTAGTCGAGTTCGATCAAGCCAAGTATGAGGAGTTACTCTCCCTCGGATCCCTTAGCACCAAGGCTATGCGCAAGATCCACACAAAGTCTCCAAGGAGACTAAAGCTCCAATTTTTGCTCCTATGCCAAAGGAAGCCCTCTCCTTTAGCCGAGATTGCTCGAGCAGCCCCTCCTCCGAAGGAGTGGGCTTGGTTTATGCCAAACGCACCCCTCAGTGGCGCGTTGTGCAATCAAAACGCAGCCTTCAGAGGTGCATTTTAACATCAAAACGCAGACCTCAAAACTGCGTTGATCTGGCAGAACGCAACTCTCAAGAGTGCGTCCCAGAATCAAAACGCAGCCTTCAGGGCCGTGTTCCACAAACTGAACGCAACTCTCAGGAGTGCGTTTCAGAACCAAAATGCAACTCTCAGGAGTGTGTTTAAGATCCAAAACGCAGACTTACGAACTGCGTTAACTAACAAAAACGCAACCGGCAAAGATGCGTTTCATTAACAAAACACAGACTTTGGTCTAGCGTTAGTAAACAGAACGTGACCCTCGTGTTTCTTCTTCAGAACATGATGCGATTCGTCGTATTCAAAAAGATCAACGTGGATTCAAGATCCATGTTCAGCAGGAGCTAGTCCTGTCCAATCATAGACTGAGGGTTCCAATTCAAACCTCACGATCAATGAGTAATTTTCGAGTCTTTACAACAGACTTGAGAGAGTTCATATCGAGTGAAAGACCGATGCGACAAGTCATTCGTTCATTCCAATGTGAACGACTGATTCCTACGGTCTTCTCGGGATGTCAATGCTGCTCATATGCGGCCAAACTATTGGTGTTCGACCAATTTACGAACGTTGCTTTAACCAACCAACGACGATGTTCTCACAGGAAGAAGTCTCCAGAGACCGAATACCCTGGGGTCACTATCAATATGATCGGGAGAGGGAAAGCCTCAGGTCTTAGTTCCGATGACTCTGAGACAAGTCGTTCACCGACCGTCAGAGAAATCGCTAACGAGTTTGAAGGAGTCTACCAACACACTCGAACGCGAACAGGAGCCATTCCCTCTGTCAACTATCGGAGGTTAACCAGAGGAACCAATTCTGATGATGAACACTCAGCCATTGCAGAGTCTCAATCATCAAGCTCTTTTGTTGAACATGAGAGCTCCGCTTATATGACGGGAAACCATGAAGATCTCGCGAAGAGACTTGATGAGCAGGAGGCCATGCTCAAATCTCAGCAGGGGGCCATCAATGAACTCCTGGCCCTGTTGATACAACTCGTCGCAGAAAAAGCCAAATTTCAGAAGACAGATTCGCCACCCAGGCAGGAATCTTCCCGAAGAGGAAGAACGTCTTCATCCCAACCTCACACAAGTAAAGGGAAGGGAAAAGTGGTTGATGACACGGCTTCTGACCAAGAAGCCTACAACCTGAAATCTTCCTCTGATGAAGGAAGAGAGACTTAGAATGAGCAGAATCTCAAATCTGCCAAAATGGAAGAATTGGAAGCCCGTCTTTGTGCCATTGCTAACAGAAGCGAGCTCCAAGATGAGAGAGTTGTCAGGCCCTATCCTGTCGAATGGGATACAACATCTTATCCTCCAAAATTCAAGGTCCCGACGCTACAAACTTTTGACGGCACGGGATCACCGAACCAACATATCTATCATTTTAAGTCACAGACTGGGAATGTGATATCAAACGACGCCATACTGGCTCGATTATTCATTGGCACCCTCAAGGGAGTTGCCTTTGAATGGTTTAGGAAACTGTCTGCGGGCTGTATTCAAAGGTGGGCAGATTTGGAGAGACTCTTCCTGTCAAGATTCTTTGAAGAGGATACAGAAATCTCCATCCATATCCTTCTCGCCACTGCGCAGAAGAAGAAGGAGTCCGTCAAAGCCTTCGTCAAAAGGTTTCGGAACATGGCTCTGCGATGTCTAACAGGTATGACACAGTCTACACTGGTAGAGACCTGTCGACACAATTTGCAAACCGACCTCCTAGCCCGAATAGGAGTTGCAAAATGTCATTCCTGGAGACAACTAATCTCTCAAGGCGAATATGCTCAAAAGATTATTGCCAGGATCAAAGCTGAAGAACAAAGTAGGCAGGATCAACCCGAGCAATCGGACCAAGCTCACTCGTCCCAGTCAGAACCGGAAGATACTACGGCCATTAAGGCCAATCCTCTTCAGTAGGATGGCGGGTCTAACAACTATCACGTTAACAGTTACCTCTGATAGTCAAACTCGTGGCCTACTAGGCGATGTGCCATGTCTAATCCTTTTCCCCCTGTACTTGTTCAAGACTGGGGGTTGGTTTATTTGTAGTTCATTAGATTATGAATAATAAATTTTCTGAGTTGTCATGTTTAATAGAATACCTCTGTCAACCACGAAGTCTATCAAAACTATCACGTTAATGATTACCTCTGATAGTCTGTTTTCCTCCAAATTCTCCCACCAATCCTCTTCAAGTAGGATGACGGGTTTACTAAAACTATCACGTTAACAGTTACATCTGATAGTCAATCAATCTGTCAATCCTCTTCAATAGGATGGCGGGTCCATAAAAACTACCACGCTAACCGTTATCTCTGATAGTCAAACTCATCAGATAATTGCCTACCTGGTGATGTGCCTCTATTCCGACTTCATGGATAGTGCCTCACTAGGCGATGTGCCTTGTGTACCTTTTTTTCCCTTCTCCTGCTAAGTCTTAATCAAGACTGGGGGTTGGTTACTTGGAATCCATTGGATTAAGAGTAACGAATCTTTCATATCGTCGAGTTAACATTACACTTCTGACGATCATCACCCCCACAGAGTATGAATGCAGCTTGCATCACTCCCAATTTATCACGTTAACAATATAATTCTGACAATCAACTTATCAATCCTAGTCAATAGGATGATAAGACCTCAAAATTGCTCAAATCGCAATCTTCCCTAGCAAGACACTGAGTCTTCAAAATCTTATTCAAATCACAAGTATCAAAATTTATCGCTTCTGGTGATAAACTCACCTAGCAATTCTCCCCAGCGAGACGTTAATTCCCAAAATCTTGTGCAAGTCACAAGTACACAAATTCCTGTCAAGTTAACACCACACCTCTGACAAAATCGACTTATCAATCCTCTTCAATAGGATGATAAGTCCTCAAAGTTGCTCCAATCGCAACACACATTCTCTTGTCACGTTAACATCACACCTCTGACAAAATTAACTTATCGACTCTCCTCAATAGAGCGATAAGTCCTCAAAATTACCCCGATCGTAATGTTTTCCCTGTCACGTTAATGATCACCTCTGACAAAATCCACTTATCGACTCTCTCCGATAGAGCGATAGGTCCACAGACTCGTCAAGTTAGCATCACACCTCTAACGACAAAATCCACTTACCGACTCTCTCCGATAGAGCGATAGGTCCACAGACCCGTCAAGTTAACATCACACCTCTGACGACTAAATTAACTTATCGACTCTCTTCAATAGATCGATAGGTCCATAAAATACTGTTAGGTTAATATCACACCTCTAACAGTCAAACCCCCAATGAGCTTGCTAATTTTTTTTAATAAGGATAGCAAAGTTTTCATTATAAACTCCCCAACGGATTAAAGATTTTTTGGAATTATCCTAGTGATAGTGAAATTTTTTTTTGAATTTCACTCTAAGTGAAAATTCATGCCAAGTTAATACTACACCTCTGGCACTTCCAATTTTCTTTCAGTGTTTCAAGTGAAAATATAGCACAGGAAGAAATAGTGACAAAGCCTACGTATTCAACATCGTAGCATCAAAATCCATGCTTCACATGCATGAGGGATTTTATCTCGATCTCTAATTAGAGATAAGTCTGCATCTAACACATGCTGCCGGGTAGCGCATTCCCGTAAAAATGGTAAAGCCCACGTATTCAACATCGTGGCAGGTTGTTATTAATAACACCAAAATCCATGCCTTACACGCATGAGGGACTTTATCTTGATCCCTAATTAGAGATAAGTCTATGCTTAACACGTGTTGCCGGTTAGTCTTTTACCGTGAAAAGGACATCAAAATCCATGCCTCACACGCATGGGGGACTTTATCTCGATCCCTAATTAGAGATAAGCCTACGCCTAACACGCGTTGCTGGTTAGTCTTTTCCCGTGAAAATGACAAAGTCTATGTATTCAAAATCATAGCATCAAGTCTAAGAGGGTTCATTCTCTTAGCACAACGTTACATGTAAAACGGACTTAGACAATCCACATGCTAGCCCGACTCAAACGGTAGTCGGTAAAGGCTTATCAAATCCGTTGATGGCTGAGGGTTTGCCAAAAATCCTATGCATGTTCGCAGGCTCGTCAGCTTAATGGATGTGAGCCGATACTTGAAACAAATGAGCTAAAGACAGGTCCTAAAGACTTAGTCAAAAATGCACGGAAACCATTTCTATGTCTTAAGTCGAAACGCTGATGTCAAACCCGCGATGCAAAAATCAACCGCCGAGGTCATACCCGTGTTCCAAATTCAACATGCAAGGGTGAGACCCGCGTCTCAAGTTCAAAATACAGAATCCACCCCCACATTCCAGAAATAGGATTATGGCGCATACCTTCACACAGGTCCTGCATGGCAAATCTCGTCAACCAAGATACATTCGAAGTGAGTGCAGAGAACGACTCCTTTACGACAAAGGATCAACAGCTCCAAGATTAGAGTTGAGATCCAAAGTATTCCGAAATTTCGTCCCAGTCAACCGTGAACTTTCGAAAACTTTGGAGGGGGTTCTGTAGGCTGTCTAAAAATCACAATAGATAGTTGATCTCCCATCAAACACTGATGATGGAAGTTACAATCCGACGACTTCCAGAAGGCTACAATTTGAGGACTTTCACGTAGAAGGTTACAATCTGACGACCTTCACAACAACTAATGAAAGCCCTAATTCAACAGCTTTCACAATCAACATCGGGAGTTACAATCTGATGACTCTCATATTCGACATTATGGCAGGTTGTTATTAATAACGCTAAAATCCGTGCTTCACACGCACGGAGAATTTTATCCCGAAGCCTAAGCAGGGATAAGCCAACGCCTAATACGCGTTGCCAGTTTAGTCTTTTACCGATTGAAGAAGACATCAGAATCCGATTCTGGGGAATTTTATCCTGAATCCTAAGTATGGATAAGTCAGCACCTAACACGCGTTGCCGGGTAGTCTATTCCCGTGACAAAGACAAAGTCTACGTATTCAATATCGTAGCATCAAGTCTAAGGGGGTTCATTCCTTTAGCACAACGTCACATGCGGAACTGACTTAAAACAATCCGCATGTAAGTCCGATTCAAACGGTAATCGGTAAGAGCACGTTAAATCCGTTGAGGGCTGAGGATTTGCCAAAAATCCTAAGTCAACGTCTGATACACGTCGCTGTTTAGTCTTTTCACAGGAGAAAGACGAAGTCTACGTATTCAATATCGTAGCACTAAAAGGGTTAACTCTTTTAGCTTAACGTCACATGTGGAACGGACTTAAACAATCCGTATGCTAGCCCGACTCAAACAGTAGTCGGTAAAGGCTCATCAAACCCGTTGATGGCTGAGAATTTGCTAAAAATTCTATAAATATGAGTCATTGACGTACCAGCTCCGTTAGTCGGTCTCGTAACTCGAGTATCCAACAACATCAAGATCCACACATGCAGATGAATCAGCTTTAACAGTTGGTCCTGCAGCACCGACACTTGGGACCGTCATGCTCCAATACCTTAAAAGCTTAAACTGTGTATACTCCAGTTAACGTATGAGCATAAACTAGGTCAACGCCAATCAACGCGTTACGATGAAAAGGCCAACGCCGGTCAACGTGTAACCCTAGGTCAACGCCGGTCAACACGTTGCGACAAAAAGTTAATGTATGGCAGTCTGAAACCCTAATTCAACACGATGTGACAGATATAGTCAGTTCTAAGTCAACTCAACGACAAGAGCCAAAATCAACTCACCCGCTTAGATTCGAGACTTCGACGATGACCAGACGATAAACGCAGCGCCGAGAGAACCTCAGCTGTCCGACAAAATACTGGATAGACTAAAAATCGAAGGAGTCAAGAATCGAAGCTAAATACAGGTCCTTCATGCCGACTGAAGGCGGGACCAATCACATCCAAAGTATTTCAGACTCTTCTATAAAAGAAACGAGACTGAAACACTTTGGAGGGGGTATCTGTAGGCGTCGAAAATCGCTTATAGGTCTCCACGAAAAGCTCAAAACTGGGAGAAGACGATGAATGTCACTATCCGAGTCACAAAAGTTTGATACGTCCACAAGCGCATGAAGTGAGTCGACGGACTATGAAGCAACGGAACTACAGAACAACGAGGAAATGAACTAATCTGGAGCTCCGTGTCACTTAAAAAAAAAAGAAATGCCTTCCATGTCCCATCCACTCCACATAAGTTTCAATAATTGGAGCTTGTAGATCTTCTCGACAACTTTCCGACGCATCTTCAATCGCATGATTCCGAGTTCGGACGACGAAGATACGGTGAAAACGGACGGAACGCGCAAGACTACGTCCCGGGACTCGGCGAGACACCCAGAGGTGTCTCAGCCAAGCCGAGACACCCAAAGGTGTCTCGGAACTTGTAGAGCGATTTTTGCCATGTTTCGATTCGAATCTAAAGAAACTCAAAACATGAAAGTTGTAGATATCCTCATTAGCTTTCCAATACATCTTGGATCAGGTCATTTAGAGATCATATGAGAAATATAAAGCCAAAATACCAAAGATAGTACAAACTCCGAGACAGTGTTGGTGTCTCGGAGAAGAACAACAATTTTGGCCATGATCCGATTCGAATCTGAAGAAACTTAAAAGATAAAAGTTGTAAATCTTCTCATTAGATTTCTAATGCATCTTGGACCAGGTCATTTGGAGGTCATATGAGGAAGTTATGACCAAAATACCCGAGACACTCACAAGTGTCTCGGACCTTGTGGAGCTGTTTTGATCATGATTAGATTCGAATCTGAAGAATCTTAAAAGATAAAAGTTATATATCTCTTCGTTATATTTTCAATGCATCTTAGATCAAGTCATTTTGAGGTCATATGAGGAAGTTATGACTAAAATACCTGAGACACTCACAAGTGTCTCGGCCATGGCCGAGACACTCACAAGTGTCTCGGACCTTGTTGAGCTGTTTTGACCATGATTCCATTCGAATCTGAAGAATCTTAAAAGATAAAAGTTGTAGATCTTTTCGTTATCTTTCCAACACAACTTGAATCACCACATTCGGAGGTCGGATGAAAGAATTAGAGCCAAAATACTGAAGAGGGTACAAACTGTCTCGCACATGTGCGAGACACCCCGAACTGTCTCGCACTTGGGACATGTGTTTGACGGTTTTCGATCAGTTTTGACGGTTCCAGAGCCTCCTTAACTGCCTTGGGGTTATCTTTAAATGTGATAAAGTGGTTATAACTGAGGATAGGTGTGAATCGGCCGTTGTTATCCAAAAGACCGACTTCCGAAGCCTATAAATACAGCTCTAGGACCTTCATTTTCAGAGATTTGGAATTTTTAGAAAGTTGGCGAAGCTCTGCCGGATTGAAGACTGAAAGTACACGAATTTCAGAGAGGAGGAGGAGAGATCGGATCGAGTTCGTCGGCATAAATAGGAGGAGCTCGTCAGATCTACAGTTCTCGTATTCGTCCCTTAAGATTACCCCGTTGTGGTGATCTTAAGAAGAGCAATTATCTCGCTGTTGCCGAGATAAGCGCTACGGTTTCTTGATTCCTTCGCGAATCAACGAAGTTCTGCCCAATTTTTCAGCAATCAGATCTGATCGACGATGTTCCACGGATATCAACATCCCCATCACAGGCAAAGATCCCACGCAAGCAGCGGGCGATAAACACTCGTTGCGTTTGTTTGAAGAGAGTTGTATTTTTTTTATTTTTTTTCATTGTGTAAGAAAGTCTTATAAAAAGACTAATTTTACTTTGAATCTGTAATCGATAAACGTGTAATAGATTCAGCAATGAAGAAATCAACTTTTACCGCAAACAAACTGGCGATCACAGTGGGAGCCAACAGCTTCGCTGCCGAAGCTGTCGTGCCGTAGCCGACGATCAAGATCCCAGTGTTCGAAGAGGTCGAATACGAATTCGACCAGCAGAAATTCGAGGAATATATTTCTTCCTCCTCCTCCAGATCTTCTTCTTTCAAACGCAGGAAAACCACTGTCGCGAAGAACGTGACTTCAGATCCAAAGACCAGGGCTGATGATCTGAACTCGAATGTAGTGGAAGACCCCTTTCCGGCCTCCAAAGAAACCAGATCCATCGTTCGTGATAACTCCTCAAAAGTCAAGGAGTTGCCCGTTAAAAGTGCACCAGTGTTGACGAATAGGGCTCGTCAAAGGCGCCGTCAACATCTCGCACGTCAATTTGCCAAGGCTTTGGAGCCTGTTGACGGGATCTGCTATGAAGCGGATCTGAAACTCAGAAGGCGCAAAGTGTTCCAGCAACAAGCTTTAGGAACCTCCTCCCAACTACCTACTAACGTATGAGTTCGTGTCAAACGAACCCGTTCAACTCTTGAGGAGCGTATCCATAAGCGCCGCGCACTGCTAGCGCAGACGAGGATCCTTGTACGGAAGGCACAGGAGTTGCAGAAGGAAAAGGTGGCCAAAAAGCCACCAAAATCTAAGCAAGTTTGGATGCCAAAGGCCAAATCAGCGCCCAAGGCAAAAGCATCCGAGGCTGTTCTCTGGCCTTCGTCAACTCCAAATCCCGCTCCTGTTGCTCCCGCACCTCCGGTGAAGCCTTATGACAGCGTGGATCTCTCCAAACCTAGAATCCCTCAGAAAGATCACCTCGATTCTCTACCCGAAGTTCGAGGCAAAGTGCATGTTAAGGAACGCCTAGGACCATTGAAGGAATCCCGAACAGACATCCAGACTGGGGGTCGCACGCGACCTCCTAACAAGATGATTTCTGCAACAACCCACTTAGGGGTGCGTGTAGAAAACCAGGAGCCTGTTAAGGTTTCACCCTCACAAAGGTGTGATTCCAAACGAGTGACTCCTGCAGACGCCAACAAGGTAATGTTTACTCAGAAGAAAACGCGTCAGACAGACGAACGCGTTATACCTAAGAATTCATGTAAACAGCTGATAGGTTGTTCTGACCTCCACGTCGATGAGTTGTATTATCGGGTTGGTGTAGGCTGTCTAAAAATCATAATAGATAGTTGATCTCCCATCAAACACCGATGATGGAAGTTATAATCTGACGACTTCCAGAAGGCTACAATTTGAGGACTTTCACGTAGAAGGTTACAATCTGACGACCTTCACAACAACTAATGAAATCCCTAATTCAACAACTTTCACAATCAACATCGGGAGTTATAATCTGACGACTCTCATATTTTCAAGGAGCCAAGACGAAGGTTATAAGGTGACGATCTTTGCAACGCTCTAGCAAAAGAGACTACAAATTGTCAGTCTCTTCATATTAAAATACAGATATCTCTCAAACCGTAAGGAATTTAGCAAAACTGACAGAGCAAACCGAACCCTATGGGGTAGGTTTGGTCGGCTCCATCTCTTCGAGATAGACGATTTTCATATATAATTCGTCTAATTCCGACTTACGGTTTGAAAGTTATGACCTGTTCTTGACAGCAAGTTATGTTCTGAAGTCCGTCTCCAAGACTGGACTTCGTCAGAACATTGGACTTAGCCTGAAGCTCGCCAAGCCCGCCAGAGGCTCACCTCTGTATCCAAGATTCAAAACGCAAAGGTCATGCTCGCGTTCCAAACTCAAAACGCACGCAGACTGTGCGTTCTTCAGCAAACACTCAATCCTGCGTCTCAAACTCAAGACGCAGAGTCGAGAGTTAGCACACAAGCTAACTGTGCGTCTCCTATGTCCAGAACGCATGCGGCCTGTGTGTTTCAACTCCCAGCGAGCGCCCAACTCTGCGTCTCATCTCTAAGACGCAGAGTTAAGGTCCGAAACGCAAGCGGCCTGTGCGTTTCAACTCCCAACGAGCGCCCAACTCTGCGTCTCATCTCTAAGACGCAAAGTTAAGGTCCAGAACGCCAATTTACGCGTTTGACTTGTTCAAACAAAAATTGAACGGCCTAACAACCGTTTTCCCCCATGATTTGAGGGATTTTCGCCCCACTTAGGAGCGGATTAAGGGGGCAGTTACCACCCTTAATCCCCTATAAATACGAGAAACTCAATTGAGTTTGAGGATCGGATTTTTCTCATCGACGAAGGGAGATTCGGTCAAGAGGCTGGCATTGGAGGATTGGAGACTTGGCAGCAAAGAAGATCCTCTTTTTTGGCTGACTTTTTGGGGATCCTTGATCGGGCATCTTGCCGCTTTCTGTAGCAACAAGGAGCTTTGGAGATCAGCGACTTAAAGGAGCTCTTGAATCATTTTGGAAGGCTTTTATTGAAGCCTTTGAGATTATTCGGCCTTGGCTTATTAACCGAAATTTTGGTTTAAACCACCTCTTTCATAGAGTTTCAAACTCGATCTGAGTTATCAACTCGTCCAGAGTTTTAAAACCTGCTTTGCAAGTTCTTCTAAACTCGGTCAGAGTTTCAAACTTGCCCTGCAAGTTCTTCTAAACTCGGTCAGAGTTTTAAGACTTGCCACGCAAGTTCTCTACTGCGTCAAATCGTGAGGAGAAGATATCGTTCCAGTGAATCAAGACCTTCGGATCGTCAACGGAGAGAAAACTCCACGCGAGCATTCGAGGGAGGCACTGCATCGCCACCGTGAAGAACCCGGAATTAAACAAAGGGGAGAATCAAATTCATTCTCCTCTCTTTTGTAATCGAAAATCCAAATTGTAATCGATTTTGAGAGAATACAAATTAAATTTTCTTTCGTTTCTTTTACATCAAATTTTCCACAAATAAAAGATGGCGACTCCGCTGGGGACGAGCTTCTCTGACGAAGAAGTGGTGGCGCAATCCGATGTTCATCTCACTGGAACAACCGTCGAAACTCTCGTAGTCGAGTTCGATCAAGCCAAGTATGAGGAGTTACTCTCCCTCGGATCCCTTAGCACCAAGGCTATGCGCAAGATCCACACAAAGTCTCCAAGGAGACTAAAGCTCCAATTTTTGCTCCTATGCCAAAGGAAGCCCTCTCCTTTAGCCGAGATTGCTCGAGCAGCCCCTCCTCCGAAGGAGTGGGCTTGGTTTATGCCAAACGCACCCCTCAGTGGCGCGTTGTGCAATCAAAACGCAGCCTTCAGAGGTGCATTTTAACATCAAAACGCAGACCTCAAAACTGCGTTGATCTGGCAGAACGCAACTCTCAAGAGTGCGTCCCAGAATCAAAACGCAGCCTTCAGGGCCGTGTTCCACAAACTGAACGCAACTCTCAGGAGTGCGTTTCAGAACCAAAATGCAACTCTCAGGAGTGTGTTTAAGATCCAAAACGCAGACTTACGAACTGCGTTAACTAACAAAAACGCAACCGGCAAAGATGCGTTTCATTAACAAAACACAGACTTTGGTCTAGCGTTAGTAAACAGAACGTGACCCTCGTGTTTCTTCTTCAGAACATGATGCGATTCGTCGTATTCAAAAAGATCAACGTGGATTCAAGATCCATGTTCAGCAGGAGCTAGTCCTGTCCAATCATAGACTGAGGGTTCCAATTCAAACCTCACGATCAATGAGTAATTTTCGAGTCTTTACAACAGACTTGAGAGAGTTCATATCGAGTGAAAGACCGATGCGACAAGTCATTCGTTCATTCCAATGTGAACGACTGATTCCTACGGTCTTCTCGGGATGTCAATGCTGCTCATATGCGGCCAAACTATTGGTGTTCGACCAATTTACGAACGTTGCTTTAACCAACCAACGACGATGTTCTCACAGGAAGAAGTCTCCAGAGACCGAATACCCTGGGGTCACTATCAATATGATCGGGAGAGGGAAAGCCTCAGGTCTTAGTTCCGATGACTCTGAGACAAGTCGTTCACCGACCGTCAGAGAAATCGCTAACGAGTTTGAAGGAGTCTACCAACACACTCGAACGCGAACAGGAGCCATTCCCTCTGTCAACTATCGGAGGTTAACCAGAGGAACCAATTCTGATGATGAACACTCAGCCATTGCAGAGTCTCAATCATCAAGCTCTTTTGTTGAACATGAGAGCTCCGCTTATATGACGGGAAACCATGAAGATCTCGCGAAGAGACTTGATGAGCAGGAGGCCATGCTCAAATCTCAGCAGGGGGCCATCAATGAACTCCTGGCCCTGTTGATACAACTCGTCGCAGAAAAAGCCAAATTTCAGAAGACAGATTCGCCACCCAGGCAGGAATCTTCCCGAAGAGGAAGAACGTCTTCATCCCAACCTCACACAAGTAAAGGGAAGGGAAAAGTGGTTGATGACACGGCTTCTGACCAAGAAGCCTACAACCTGAAATCTTCCTCTGATGAAGGAAGAGAGACTTAGAATGAGCAGAATCTCAAATCTGCCAAAATGGAAGAATTGGAAGCCCGTCTTTGTGCCATTGCTAACAGAAGCGAGCTCCAAGATGAGAGAGTTGTCAGGCCCTATCCTGTCGAATGGGATACAACATCTTATCCTCCAAAATTCAAGGTCCCGACGCTACAAACTTTTGACGGCACGGGATCACCGAACCAACATATCTATCATTTTAAGTCACAGACTGGGAATGTGATATCAAACGACGCCATACTGGCTCGATTATTCATTGGCACCCTCAAGGGAGTTGCCTTTGAATGGTTTAGGAAACTGTCTGCGGGCTGTATTCAAAGGTGGGCAGATTTGGAGAGACTCTTCCTGTCAAGATTCTTTGAAGAGGATACAGAAATCTCCATCCATATCCTTCTCGCCACTGCGCAGAAGAAGAAGGAGTCCGTCAAAGCCTTCGTCAAAAGGTTTCGGAACATGGCTCTGCGATGTCTAACAGGTATGACACAGTCTACACTGGTAGAGACCTGTCGACACAATTTGCAAACCGACCTCCTAGCCCGAATAGGAGTTGCAAAATGTCATTCCTGGAGACAACTAATCTCTCAAGGCGAATATGCTCAAAAGATTATTGCCAGGATCAAAGCTGAAGAACAAAGTAGGCAGGATCAACCCGAGCAATCGGACCAAGCTCACTCGTCCCAGTCAGAACCGGAAGATACTACGGCCATTAAGGCCAATCCTCTTCAGTAGGATGGCGGGTCTAACAACTATCACGTTAACAGTTACCTCTGATAGTCAAACTCGTGGCCTACTAGGCGATGTGCCATGTCTAATCCTTTTCCCCCTGTACTTGTTCAAGACTGGGGGTTGGTTTATTTGTAGTTCATTAGATTATGAATAATAAATTTTCTGAGTTGTCATGTTTAATAGAATACCTCTGTCAACCACGAAGTCTATCAAAACTATCACGTTAATGATTACCTCTGATAGTCTGTTTTCCTCCAAATTCTCCCACCAATCCTCTTCAAGTAGGATGACGGGTTTACTAAAACTATCACGTTAACAGTTACATCTGATAGTCAATCAATCTGTCAATCCTCTTCAATAGGATGGCGGGTCCATAAAAACTACCACGCTAACCGTTATCTCTGATAGTCAAACTCATCAGATAATTGCCTACCTGGTGATGTGCCTCTATTCCGACTTCATGGATAGTGCCTCACTAGGCGATGTGCCTTGTGTACCTTTTTTTCCCTTCTCCTGCTAAGTCTTAATCAAGACTGGGGGTTGGTTACTTGGAATCCATTGGATTAAGAGTAACGAATCTTTCATATCGTCGAGTTAACATTACACTTCTGACGATCATCACCCCCACAGAGTATGAATGCAGCTTGCATCACTCCCAATTTATCACGTTAACAATATAATTCTGACAATCAACTTATCAATCCTAGTCAATAGGATGATAAGACCTCAAAATTGCTCAAATCGCAATCTTCCCTAGCAAGACACTGAGTCTTCAAAATCTTATTCAAATCACAAGTATCAAAATTTATCGCTTCTGGTGATAAACTCACCTAGCAATTCTCCCCAGCGAGACGTTAATTCCCAAAATCTTGTGCAAGTCACAAGTACACAAATTCCTGTCAAGTTAACACCACACCTCTGACAAAATCGACTTATCAATCCTCTTCAATAGGATGATAAGTCCTCAAAGTTGCTCCAATCGCAACACACATTCTCTTGTCACGTTAACATCACACCTCTGACAAAATTAACTTATCGACTCTCCTCAATAGAGCGATAAGTCCTCAAAATTACCCCGATCGTAATGTTTTCCCTGTCACGTTAATGATCACCTCTGACAAAATCCACTTATCGACTCTCTCCGATAGAGCGATAGGTCCACAGACTCGTCAAGTTAGCATCACACCTCTAACGACAAAATCCACTTACCGACTCTCTCCGATAGAGCGATAGGTCCACAGACCCGTCAAGTTAACATCACACCTCTGACGACTAAATTAACTTATCGACTCTCTTCAATAGATCGATAGGTCCATAAAATACTGTTAGGTTAATATCACACCTCTAACAGTCAAACCCCCAATGAGCTTGCTAATTTTTTTTAATAAGGATAGCAAAGTTTTCATTATAAACTCCCCAACGGATTAAAGATTTTTTGGAATTATCCTAGTGATAGTGAAATTTTTTTTT
>BQKN01043648.1:0-31439 GCA_022839385.1 Asparagus kiusianus
GGGTGGCTCGGCCACCGAGCCACCCTAGGGTGGCTCGGCTTGGGCCGAGCCACCTTAGGGTGGTTCGGTTCGGGCCGAGTTCCCCCAGGTGCGCTGGTTTCGTCATTTTCCGGTGTTTCCGGTTCTCCGTCGTTCGGATTTGATTCGGCTTCTGGAATCGGCTCATTGACTTGATTCCAAATATGGCAGTTAATCCGTTTCTGAGTTCGAGTCCGGGATTGGTCTTGATTCGATCGTTATATCACCGAGTTCGTTCTTGTTTAGATGACTCGGTGATTCCCCGAAACGTTGGTTCGATTCCACGTGCGTACGTGTTCCATTGTTCGTGTGCCTTGTCGCCTCGTCGCTCGAATGTCCGTTGTTTTGTCGAATCATCGTGCTGAGCTAAGCTAAGGGACCTATAGGCAATTTTATACGCCTACAGATACCCCCTCCAAAGTGTTTCAGTCTCGTTCTTTTATAGAAGAGCCTGGAATACTTTGGATGTGATCGTCCCAACCTTGAGTCGGTATAACGGGACCTTGGAATGGCTTCTGTTCTGGCTTCCTTCAATTCCACCAGGTCATTCAGTGCTTTGTAGAACGCCTGTGAGGATTCCGGTGCTGCATTTATTGTCTGACCGTCGTCGGAATTTGAACTTTGAAGTCGATTCTTAGTTTTCCAATCATTAGCTTTTGTTGGTTAGTTCAACGTGCAACTTTCGTTCGATTGTTGGCGTCGAGTCTTCTTTTGAGACGCGTTGTCCGGCGTCGTGTTATTGAGTTATCCTTAAGAATATTTTTAGAAGAATATTCTCCAGGAACTTCTCAATAAAAATAGGGAATAGTTTATACTCGTATACCTTATTGGAGTATTTCCGTATTCAAAATGAGCTGAACCGGCTTGAAAATGAGCCAAAAAAGGCAGTAATTTGGCTCGAAAAAATTTCTTCCGCTCTTTCCGAATGTGTGGGAGAGATAGGAATAAATCAAGGATGAGACTCTCAATTGATTCGGAGTCGTTTCGATACTCGATTCAACCCTGTTTGGACTGATCTGGATTGGTCCGGTCTGGTTCACCCTGGTCCGGTCTGGTTCAAGGCTGGTTCACTATATAAGAGAGGGTCTTTTTTCTTTTTCTTTCTTTTCTTTTCCTCTTTCTAGGGCCGGCCGAACCCCTCCCCTTCTCCTCTTGATTTTTCCTTCCGTCGAACGTCTTTTCTCCTCGAAACTTTGATAGTTGTCCTGGATCTAGGCTTCCTTTTGATCTTGGACTGAAAAATCCCTAAAAAATCCAATTTTTTAGAATTTCTTTCAGGCCCCTCGAGCGCGTGCTGAGAGTTTCCAAAAAGGTCTCATTTTTGTTGGATCTCTAGCCTTTCTTCAGGTAAATCTCCCACAATTATGATCTTTTTCATGCTCAATTTAATTTATGCATTCGTAGGATCATATGTGAGGGTTGAGGGTGTGATTTGATGCCTCGATTTAATCTTTTAGGGGTGTAGATCTGATAAAAAAGTGATCTTTTTTCTAGATCTGACTTCTTTTGATTTATTTTGCAGCTCGTCATGCCGCGTTCTTCGAGAGGTCGTTCCCCTGCCATGTCAGCTGATGGTGCGCCGCCTTCCTACGCCGGTGAGCTATTTTTGACAATATTTGGGAATTTACAAATTAGTCCTTTTTTTCTTAAAAATTTGTAAATTGGTCCTTTTTACCCCACGTTGTTCTCCTTGGCGAGGCAATCGGGAAGAGCCTTGATTCTCCTTGGTGAGGATCGACGCTTTGGCATTTTTGGGAATTTTGCAAATTAACCCATTTTTTTCTGAGAATTTGCGAATTGGTCCCTGTTTACCCCACGTTGTTCTCCTTGGCGAGGCAATCGGGAAGAGCCTTGATTCTCCTTGGTGAGGATCGACGCTTTAAAGATATGTTTTGCTTGGCCAAAACCATATCTCAAAATAAAGGGGGCGAATTGACGCTGCATTGCGCTTCATAAGGCAGGGATCCTCGATGCACCCTATCTTATGATTGCACAATGTGGCCAAATCGTCTCACCCTTTATAAGGCAATGACTCTATCTTAGCTATTTGTAAGATGAGTTCAATTTCCTTTTATAACCGAGACTAACCCGAGTTTAATTGTTTATTCTGCAGTGGGGTACCCTTCTGGATCGTTCTCAGCCCACGCAATCTATGGGCGTCGTGGCGAGCATTACTCGACCTCTGACAATCCTTCCCCTATTCCAGCTACTCCTCAGTTTACTTCGGGCACGTCGACTGAGGTTACCCAGGTGGTGAGGGAGGGTGGTCATCGAGCTATTCGCCAGCTGATCACCGATGCTCCTTTTGTGAAGGACGCCAGCTCTACCCAGCCTCTCCGGAAGAGCGATTTCCTATTTGGTGATTCTGTCGATGACCCAGAAGCCGTGTTCATTGACGCTGAGCAGTGGCTTCACAAGACCGGCGGTGGCTTCATATACTTGCCGGAAATTCCTCGACATCGCTCGTTAACTGAACTCAGGTGTCAGGCCGTGACGCGCGAGATGTCATGGCGTTTGACAGTGGATCATGAGAGCGTACATTGCGGCTATATCACCCATCAGGCAGCTCCTGGTTCAAGCAGGAGTCACATCACCGGATTGCATCCCGGAGTGTTGGGACTGGATGCACCACCGCGTAACGAGTTTCTCGCCACTGCTTCGACTTTGAGGAATCGCCTCGCTGCCCTAGGACGGGAGATGCCTGCGACTCGTCACAGGATTTATGGTTGGGTCCACTCTTCGGACAAGTCTTGGTGGAGTCGCATGACGACATACGTCTTGAGCCGCTGGGGCGAGGAGTTGCACGCTTGCGGTTTGTATACCGCCGTTCGTGCCATCATGTATGGCCTGCCTGTCAGTTTGAGACACTTCTGTGCTTTGTTCGAGTTATATAATCCAGACTCGAACACTTTTCTGACCCGTCAGGGGGAGTTGGGCTTGACCCTTCATGAGATGCATAGGATTTTTGGCTTGACCATGGGGCAGATGTTATACCAGGAGTATTTCCCTTCCAGTCATGAGTTGAGTCAGCTGAAGGATCGCATGCCTGACCGTTACGAGACTCTATGGGATCTCACTTGCCACTACCATATCGCTTTGGCGCAGTCTGAGCCTTTAGCCAAGAGGACGAAGGCCTCTGTGAGTCTGAAGCAGTTCGCGAACTATTTGTTCAAGAACTTGGAGAGCAGCTCTGGCGAGGATATTTGTGAGTTGGCCCCACTCATTCCTTCAGAGGTGAACCATCTACTGAAGAAGATTGATGCTCATTCCTATACCACCAGCAGTCCTGAGGGTGGCTTTCCTGCGAAGACCAAGTTCAGGTCTTTTTTATGGCATGCGACCACACCGATTCAGCCGATGACTCTTCTCGCCGGCTTTCTTGCTATCTGGTTGAAGAAGTGCGTGGTTCCATACCAGTCTGGGGACGCCTTGCCCTTGGAGGTACTTCTCCCAGCAGTTCAGCTCGCATATAAGAAGGAACTCTCACTCCTTCCGGTGATGGTGGCTAACATTCACCGAGGACTTCGGCAGCTTTCCAGTGCGTTCACACGGAAGGAGACCGATTTGCCAGGTCAGATTCCCACGCTTAAGGTAGAGCTTCCCTACGCTTATTTGATGGCCTGGTTCGTCCTCCACCGTCCGGACATGATGTCGGTGCCGAACGCTACAGATCACTCTGTTCCCCTGCTGTAGTTGCTTGAAAATGGTAGGTGGGAAGGCCGCGGGTTTTCTGATGTCCGACAGCAGCTGCAGGTCCACAAATGTTGGGCGTTCTCTACTTGTTTCCCGCAGTTCTCCGGCCGATACGGCGAGTGCTTGACAGACGATGAGAGGCCGAGAGAGAATCGGACCCACTTAGACATTGGCTGCTTTAATTGGCTGGTGAACATCAGGCCCGGCTATCTAACTTTCCGGGTGAAGAATGAGTGCTTCATAGAGCCATATCTACCCTGCCGATTTGCTCGTCAGTTTGGCTACGATCAGCTTTACATCGGGAATCCTCGCCAGCAGCTTCGGACCCATAGTGGTTTGGTGGACGGTCTTCGTGCATGGTTGTGGACCGTGACTGGCTGTACCGGTGCTAGGTTCAGCCTCCCGAGTATTGATCGGCAGTTGAATCTCACCTTCTTGAGCTGCAAGTGGTTATTAGCAGCCAACAAGACTATCCCTGTGAAGCCGATTGCGGAGCTAGAGGCTGAGGAAGCTTCTCGGGTTGACTCACGCAGGATTCGGGAGAAAGCTCGATCACAGAGGACACAGAATAAGCCTCGCCGAATTGATGAAGATGGCCGTAGGTCATTCCATTCCACAGACGAGGCTTCCGGCGGAGATCCCGAAGATTGTGATGACTCTTCTGAGCGAGGTTTGCTATTCATCTTTTCCTTCTATTTTCTAGAAGTATTGAAACTGACTATAGTTCAATGTTTCAGGGACTACAGCTGATCATGATGAAGAGTTCTATCCTCCTCCTCGGGCGAGACCTTCGATCCCCACTGCTAGGCGGAAGAGGTTAGTCCGTAAGCTGCCTGCAGCTTCCCGAGCTTCCGATACGGACCTAGCTGGTGATGATCCTGCCAGTGACGGAGGTAACATTTATCCTGAGAACTATTCCTCTGGTTACTCAGCGCATTGACTTATACTTCTCCCTCTCTATATAGGAGCGCGTGAGGAGCATGAGATGAGTCCTGATCCAATCCCCGTATCTCCCGATGAGTCTGATCCGCTACCCCCTGTAGAGAGGCCTACGGGGGTTGCTGACATTGGAGCGGAGTGCAATGTAGGACCCGATTCCGTGAATCAAGGTACATCTAACACTGACAACGTATTTCTTTAGATGATACACCAATGAATTTGTGTACCCTCTAACTGTCCTCTACCTCTTGCTCCTTCAGATAATTTGCAAGAGATGAATCTTGGAAATGAAGAGGCTAATGTACCCGTGAAAGGTAACTTACTTCCATTAATTGTAGTCTCTTCACTTCTTTTTGGCACTTATATGCTCTTCTGTCAGAGTTCTCCATCGATGACTTCGACGAGGGAAGCTTGTTTGCGGATACTCCTATGATGCGCTACATATATAGCTCACCTCAGATTGAGGACCAGCTACCTGGAGACATGTTTTCTGAGCCCGCCTTCGCTGAAAACCCTGAGGATGGTTCCTTTGAAGGTATGTGCTTCTTTCTGAGTTAATTATAGGACTAGCCAATCTTGACTAATGCAACTATAATGTAATGCCTCTGCGAATTCCGTTTTGGATCTGGCAGGAGCTTTTGTTGAGAAAGACCCTGTCGAGCCGGCTGTGAGACCAACTATACCAGTTGATGCACCTACAGCCGTTACACCTCCACTACCCCCAGCGGATCAAGGGGAAGAAGGTATAAGTTAACTCATTGAAGAGTGTTATTCCTTTTTCTTATTAAGACTTTTGACGGAATTCTCCCTTTTTTGTGTAGGGCGTTCTTCTCGTCTTCATGTCTTAGTGAAGGAGTTGTTATCTGACGACGATCCTGACAAGGTCGTCATCTGCATAGACGTTCGTTCCTTCTTCTCCTTTGTGAATGCTATGATCGGCAAGCTCTTTCACGATGGACTTTCACTTCACCAGTTTAAACCTCTACTTAATTCCAGAATCAACTTGATAAGGGAAGCAGGATACCCAGATTTGGCGAAGGCCATAGTTGACGATCTCGACTGCTTAGAGCGTGAGCTTCAGATGTTTCGTGAGCTTCGAGATACCGGTGCTTCTTCCTTCATTGCTGCTGAGCTGGAGACTCGTTTACAGTCACTGCGCGAGACTCAGCTTCTTGATGATTTTGAGGTTCAGGTGCAGCGAGACCGAGTAGCTCGAGTTGAGACTGGCCTTGCTACCAGGTTATCTTCACTTGCCGAGCTTCGTTCTTCTATTACTTCTTGTGGGACCAAGATAGATCAGCTTAGAAAAGAACTCCGCGAAGAAGAGGAGACTTTTGGCATTCTTCAGATGACAGAAGCACAGGACCAGCAGACCTGTACGGCTTTGTCCGATGAGTTGAAGTCCTTGAAGCAGAAGCTATCCGAGACAGAAGAGACTGCTGCGAAGACTTCGGCCGCCACTGAGGAGTCGATTAGGGCTGAGCTTATTCAAGCTTATGATGATAAGCTGTCTAAGTTCAGTCAGCAGATTTTTAGCCACGGGCTTGATGTTTGATTTTATCTGCTGTGTACTTTGACTTTTGACTCTTTTAGTGAATCTCCTTTTTATCTTTATTATGATTCGTCATTCCGTTTGAAATGATTGACCACAATACTCATAGGATTTTTGGCAAACCCTCAGCCATCAACGGGTTTGATATGCCTTTACCGACTACCGTTTGAGTCGGGCTAGCATGCGATTTGTTTAAATCCGCTCGCATGTAACGTTGCGCTCAGAGATTGAATTCTCTGAGACTTCGTGCTATGATGTCGAATACATAGACTTCGCCATTATTACGGGAATAGGCTACCCGGCGACACGTGTTAGGTGTTGGCTTTAGGATTTTTAGCTAACCCCCAGCCTTCAACGGGTTTGATTAGCCTTTACCGACTACCGTTTGAGTCGGGCTAGCGTGCGGATTGTTTAGATCCGTTCCGCACGTGACGTTAAGCTAAAAGAGTTAACTCTTTTAGTGCTACGATATTGAATACGTAGACTTCGTCTTTCTCCTGTGAAAAGACTAAACAGCAACGTGTATGAGACGTTGACTTAGGATTTTTGGCAAATCCTCAGCCTTCAACGGATTTGATGTGCTCTTACCGACTACCGTTTGAGTCGGGCTTACATGCGGATTGTTTTAATCCGTTCCGCATGTAACGTTGCGCTAAAGGAATGAACTCCCTTAGACTTTGTGCTACAATTTTGAATATGTAGGCTTTGCCATTGTTATGGGAATAGGCTACCCAGCAACGTGTATTAGACGTTGGCTTATCCCTGTTTAGGCTTTGGGATAAAGGTCCCCAGAGTCAGACTCTGGTATCTTTTTCTACGGGTAAAGATCAAACCGGCGACGCGTGTTAGGCATCGACATATCCTTTCTTAGGATTCAGGATGAAATTCCCCATGAGTGTGAGGCATGGATTTCGGTGTTATTAATAACAACCTGCCACAATGTTGAATATGCAGACGGGTGTCCTTTTTAACGGTTAAGGACTAACCGGCCGCGCGTGTTAGGCGCGGACTTATCCTTACTTAGGTTTCAGGATAAAATACCCCAGAATCGAACTCTGGTGTCTTTTTCAATCGGAAAAAGACTAAACCGGCAGCGCGTGTTAGGCGCAGGCTTATCCCTGCTTAGGTTTCGGGATAAAATACCTAGGATGAATCCTAAATTGGTAAACTTTGGAAAAGGAGTTGGTGTGGGGAAGGAAGAATTTTATATTCTATTCCCCGAACAAGGAAGGAAGAATTTTATATTCTATTCCTTGATTCTGGAAAGGAAGAATTTTATATTCTATTTCCAGTGCAAGAAAGAGACTAGAAGTGGGATCTCCACTCCGAGAATCTGGAAGATACTGACAAACTTTCCTTTTATAGGATTGGTTATCAGATCGAAAGATGAGTTCTTCGTTTATCGAAGAGAAATTTCAACTTGAGTTACAACCATAAAAAGGTTGAACCCAAGAGAAAAGAAATGGAGTTCTTTCGTTCATCGAAAGGGGACTCCGAACTGAGAGTGAACCTTTTCGGTGGACTCACTGTCAATTGAAATTGATCAGCGAGGGATTTTGGTGGTAAAAATAAAATTGGGTTATCCTCTAGAATATTAAGTGTAATATTCTTCAAGGAACTTCCCGATAAATGAGTTGTCCTGAACGTACTAGGGATAGTACTTTTTCAAAAACTTCCCATTTATTGGCATTAATTGCCTGTTACCCTCTAAAGAAATTAAGCGATAAGCACCGTTTGAATAGACTGTGTCTATTACAAACGGTCCTTCCCACTTAGGTTCGAATTTACCTTTCTTCTTAGAGGTGAGGATTATCGGTCGGCGCGCAGCGAGGACCAAGTCTCCTTCTTTGAAGCTTCTTTGGCGAACCCTTTTGTCAAAAGCCCTGGATATCCTAGCCTGGTAGAACTCGATGTGTTGTTGAGCTTCCAAGCGCTTTTCGTCCAGCCTTTCGAGTTCCTCGAGACGCTTCTGATGTCGCTCCTCGGCTGTCATCTCCGTTGCGAGAGCGATCCGAAGGGAGGGGATTTGAATCTCCAACGGTAGCACAGCTTCGCATCCGTAGACCAACGAATATGGAGTAGCTCCCGTAGGTGTGCGTATGGTAGTGCGATAAGCCCAGAGTGCTTCTCCGAGTTTATCGTCCCAATCTCGCTTGTTGGTCTTCACGAGTTTCGATAAGATCTTGATGATCGTCTTGTTGAAAGCCTCAGCTAATCCGTTAGCGGCAGGGTAATAAGGTGTTGACGAAACATCTTGGATCTTGAACTTGTCACAGAACCGGATGAAGGCGTTGCTTATGAATTGCGGACCGTTGTCATGAATGATCCTCCTCGGCACGCCGTGTCGGTATATAACGTGATGCTTGATGAAGTTGATGACGTTGTTCGTCTTTACTTCTTTAAGCGGAATGGCTTCAGTCCACTTTGAAAAGTAGTCGGTGATAGCGAGGATGAATCGATCACCTTTGACTGAAGGCGGGAAGATGGGACCGACGATATCAATACCCCATGTCTCGAATGGCCAAGACGTGGTTGATGCGTGTAATCGCTCCGGTGGCTGGTGCATATAATTTGCATGCACTTGACAAGCGTGACATTCTCGCGCGTATTCGATCGCGTCACGAACCATTGTTGGCCAGAAATATCCCATTCTTCTGATTCGATCATATAGCTTGGGACCAGGCTGATGCGCACCGCATTCTCCTTCATGTGCTTCCTTAAGAACTTCTTTTGCTTCTTCATTCGAAAGGCATCGGAGAAGCAAGTCATCGTACCCCCGGCGATACAGCGTACGGGTCTCGGTATTGTAAAAGAACCGTGGTGCTCTTCGGCGGATAGATTCTTTTTCTTTTGCGTCCTCTGGTAAAATGCCGTATTGGACGTAATCAATAATGGGAAAGCGCCAATCTCGGGACTCGGACCCGATTTGGGTTGAGTTCACCTCTTTAGCGTTCTCGTTTTTATCATCCTCCTCTTCAATATCCATATCGTATATGGGTACGCAGAGTTGGTGTGATCTTACTGTGACTAGCAGTTCAGTTTCGGGCGGTTGCGCGAGTGATACTGCTAGTGCTGCCAGTGCATCTGCATAAGCGTTCTGAAGACGCGGGATGTATTCAATGTAAAATTCTTCAAAAGAATCTGCCACTCTGACGGCCTCTTGGTGGTATGGAATCAGATCTGGGTTTCTGACTTCATATTCCCCACGAACTTGGTTGACAATTAGTTGAGAATCCCCAAAGGCTTCGAGATATTCGACCCCCAGCTCTTTGGCGAAACTGAGTCCTATGAGGAGTGCGTTATACTCGGCTACGTTGTTAGAGCATGGACTCGTCAGCGAATAAGCTCGAGGCATCACGTGCTTCCCTGGGGAAACTAAGACAACTCCAACTCCAGAAGTGACCTTAGGGCATCCCGGGGTTACTGCTTTATTGACTGCTCTCGAGGCACCATCAAAATATAACTGCCATACTTGTTGGTGTGACGTGGTATTAACCTCGTGGGTTTCATCTGGCAAGTCATCGTATACTTCCACCGTATCTGTTGTCGGGCTTGCCGCCAAGAGATCACAAATCGCCTGTCCTTTGACCGACTTCTGCTGTTTGAAGTGTAGATCATACTGGGACAAAAGAAGGGCCCACTTTGCCAACCGCCAATTCATCGAACCTGGTTGAGTCATGAATACCCGTACCGGATTAACATTGGCAATGACATAAATCGTCTGGCCAACTAAGTAATGTCGCATCTTCTGCACCGCAAACACCAATGCAAGACATTCTTTCTCGATCATCGGGTATCGAGACTCGGCGCCTATCAAGGTCCGACTTAGATAATAGACTGCCTGTTCGTGACCATTATCATCGTCTTGTGCTAATAAAGCACTTATCGAATGGTTCATCGCCTTGATATAAATCAAGAACGGTTTACCTGATTTTGGTGCAACAAGAACAGGTGGATTCATTAGATATGCCTTGATATCTTCGAATGCCTTCTGGCAAGCATCATCCCAAATAAACGATACGCCTTTCTTGTTTAGCTTCGAAAATGGTTGGCACTTCCCAGAAAGATTTGAAATGAATCTCCGGATATACGCCAGACGCCCTTGCAATCCTCTGAGTTCCCTTAGGTTCTTCAGGGGTTGCAATTCATTTATTGCCTTTACCTTGTCTGGGTCGATGTGTATACCCTTGGTGGTAACGACGAATCCAAGGAATTTTCCGCTGGACATTCCGAGGAAGGATTTTGTGGGATTCATCTTCAATTGATGACTCCGCATGAGATCAAACATTGTTCTCAAGTCTTTGATGTGATCTTCTTTGCTGCGGCTTTTCACCACCAAATCATCAACGTAACATTCAACTGTTTTCCTGAGGTGTTTCTGGAAAATCTTAGTCATCGCTCGTTGGTACGTGGCACCTGTATTCTTCAGACCGAATGGCATCACCGTGTAGCAGAAAATACCGAGGGGCGTTCTGAATGCCGTATGCTTTTCGTCATCCGGGTGCATCTTGATTTGATTATACCCCGAAAAGCCGTCCATGAAGGACATTCTTTCGAATCCGCACGTATTGTCGATAATGACGTCCGTGATTGGGAGAGGAAAATCATCTTTTGGACATGCTTCGTTCAAATTCCTGAAGTCGATGCAAATCCTGATTTTGCCATTCTTCTTCATGACTGGAACGATATTGGCTAACCAGTCTGGATGTTGTTCTTCCCGGATAAATCCTGAGTCGATCAACTTTTTAACTTCAGCCTCGATGGCTTCCATGATCTGCGGACGAAACCGTCTTTGCTGTTGCTTGACAGGTTTGGCATCCGGCTTGATATCGAGGCGGTGCATTGCCACATTGGGATCGAGCCCTGGCATGTCTTCGTAGTTCCAGGCGAAGACGTCGATATATTCTCTGATCAAGGCAATTAATTCCTCCTTTTCATCTGATGGGAGACTACCACTGATGAATATGGGCTTTGGATTGTCTTCATCACCCATATTGATTTGGACTACCTCGTCTTCGGTGGGTGGCTCTCTCTGTTCGAACCTATCACCATATTGCATGTTCAGGTGATGAACCCATGGGTCCTCCCACGTTTGCATTTGATCGTCGTCCTCCATTGTAGATGGATCAGTCGTAGTCATGTTCGACATTAAGGCCTTGAACACTTCTCCCAAACTTGTGTCGGAATCTTCAGCTGAAGAATCTGGCAAATACCCATCCTTAGCCTTGTTAGCAATTTGATCGATGATCTGCCAGCCACATTCGTCATCTGACGAAACGTAGCCTAAGCCCCTCTTGTGACGATAATAGCCCTCCGGTTTACCCTTTGGTACATATGCCGCTTTGACTGGGACACGGGAACCTCGATCGAAGTATAGACCTTCTCCGAGTGTGAAATCATATCCTTGTCTTTCCATGAGCTTGCGCGCTTCTGGACTGTACTTAGATAAATGTAAACCGGATTTGTCACCATCCTCATCCTCTCTTAGGAAATGATCTGGCACCGGAAGATTTTCTCCTTTACCGAAGATCACTTCTTTTTGTCCCCCTATTTTAGCGGGAATAATCTGAGTTGTTCCGAAAGAGTGTTGGAGACGCTTCTTCGTTACATACGACGATCGGAGCGGCATACACAATTCGGGATTATCGTACAATCCCTTTATCATATCATCAAAAGACAAGGAGTACTCTAAACCATTATTTATTTCAGGTTCGGCAAGTTGCCAGTTACAACCGCCATCTGACGACTGTTCGTCGTCGAGATTGATTACAAAGGGTACAATGTCATTAAAAACAAAACCACCATTGTAATCGAATCCGGCTTCGGAATCAGCTTCTTCTCCGCTGTCCGTGCCTTGGATCGATGGTTCTGTGTCGGATTCATTACCATAAAGGAGAGAATCTGTGAAATAATTCTCATACCCTTTGAATGGTTGCTTATCCGCGACCACCGTCCTAACTCTTCCATCAGTGTCGACATATTTCAAACACTGATGTAGAGTGGAGGGGACTATAACGTTACTATGGATCCAAGGCCGACCCAATAGTAAGTTATAGGATGTCTCAGCATCAATCACGTAGCACGTGACCTCCGTCTTTAAATCGCCCATTTGGCACTTTATCCGGATTTTACCCAAAGGTCTTGACCCGCTGGTGTTGAATCCGTATATGACTGTGCCTGTTGACGCCAACTTGCTGATTGGGATTCCCAGGCTGTGCATTAGGCGAAGCGGCATAATACTCACAGCGGAACCCGGATCTACTTGGATCCGGTTGACTTCGCTGGAGCCAATGTACCCGACGAAGTACAGGGGCCGATCGTGGTTTGAATTCTTCGTCTGCATATCCTCTTTGGTGAAGGTGATGCAGGGAATGTTCTTAGCTGCCACATTGCACTGTTGGGCTAGCATATCCAGTTCTTCAGGAACTGGTTTGACCCTGGTGAGGAATGCTTCTGAATCTGCTAAGGCTTCCTGCAAGGCTTCTCTAGTCTCCTTGGATAACCGCAACAGCTCGTACAATGTTATCCGCGCTGGAATGTTGGCTAGCTGAGCCATAATATTGAAGGCACGAGGGTTTTTTGAACTCTCCGATTTGTCTTTTCCAATCGGACGACTGAAACGAGACTGCTTCGGATTCTGTACCTCCTCGGGCCTCTTTTCCTTCTGTTTGTCAACCGGCTGTCGTCGAACATCTTCAGCCGGTTTGGGAATTGGGATCACCCCCATCTCTGTGATGGTCTTGGCTGGACCCTGTTTTGTCACCCCTAGCTTAGCTGCTTGTTCATTATGTGACGGATAGTTGAAGTGGTACTGATTCCCACTTCGGGTCGCAAAGACTTCCTGTTCCTCGTCGGAGAGTGGAAAAGCGGTGATCCTTTCATCATCTTCACCCGGGATAGCAGAGACTCCATAACAAGACTTCCCTTTCCCTTTGGACTTCTTCTTGGATGACGATCCAGCCCATTGTTCATCTCCAATTAGGTCGGGGTGCACCCAGAGAATTTCACCGTTTGGAGCTGTGTGTGGCACGAGTCCCTTTTGGCGCTGTCCGTGCGGATCGTCGTTCACCGTCTTCATCCCGACTTTGGTGACGCGCTTAGGCTCAAACCAATCTGTAGGCACCGATCCAAAACTGATGGACACTGCGTTCGCTCCTACATTCTTGGCCGGTTTTGGAGTTATGACTCCTACATCGATCAAGGCCTGGATCTTGTCCTTGAGGTGGTAGCAGGACTTCGTAGGGTGGTGAACCGCTCTGTGATACGCGCAGTACCTCGGGTCTGTCACCTTGGTGGCTCCTTCATTATCCACAATCGCAGGCAGCTGGATTTTGTTGTTCTCTAACAGATATTTGAAGATGCCGGGAACTTCGTCATCTTTGAAGGAGTAGACTTTAGGAAACCTCGGCTCCGAAGACTTTTGCTTCTGAGACCGCTGCTGCCAATGTGGCTGTGATTGCTGTGGAGCTCGTTGCTGCTGCTGCTGTTGCTGTTGCTGAGGTTGTAATTGAAAGGTTTGGTTAGCATCAACAGCGTTAACCTGAGCTTTACCTTTTCCCTTCTGATTGAAGTTCTGCTTTGGAGGATTTGTAGCCGGTTGGCCTCTTTCCGCCTTCTTCCTCCTGAGGAACCGCTCAGCTTGCTCACCTCGGACCTTCAAGTCCTTCCATGTCTTGGATGGAGCTGTGCCCATTGCTTCCAAAACATCCAGTGAGAGGTTGTTGTGGCAGGTCTGGAGAATGAACTCCTCGCTGATCGGGTCCCGACAATTCATCGCCTTATTCCGGAACCTTTTGACGAAGACCTCGACTAATTCTCCGTCTTTCTGCTTTTCATCAAGCAACGACCCGATTGAGATTTCGGTGTCGTCGTCGAAGAAATTCGCGAGGAATTTCGACTCCATGTCATCCCAGCTGTTTATGCTTCCTGGCTTGAGGCGACGATACCAATCGAAGGCAGCTCCGCGAAGAGTGCCAACGAATGACCGTACCATCAGAGGCTCATTACCTGAGATGACTCCCAAGTGCGATTTGAAATAAATCAAATGCTGAGTTGGTGAACCCATCCCATTAAACGGCGTGAAGTTAATTAGACTAAACTTCGCCGGATATGGGATCGATTCCCACTCTCTTGGGTAGGGACAGGGAATGCCTGTCTTTTTAGTCTCTTGAGCAGAAATCAATGTGTTGATTTTGTTCTCGAGATTCTTAATTTTTAGGCTTTCACCTGTGTCTTCACTGGTATTATCATTACCACCCCCTGGATTGATGGGAGGGTTATTAGCGTTGCGAGCTTCATTTGTGCCCTCCTCCTCCAGGTTGTTCTGGTTGGGCTGACTTGGTTCGCCTTGTTGGTGCCTCAATGCATGAAGTTGTTGGTCATGCATCTCTCTCATGTTCTGCATGGCCATTTGCATCTCGAACCTAAAGGTTTCTTGTTGTTTGGCCATGGCATCTTCAAGCATCTTGGCCACCTGCTCCGCGCTTATCATGAGCGACTCGCGGGGCTGTCCCTCACTGGACACTGTATTATCAGACACCACTGCGGAGCCAGCATCTGATTCTTCATCTCCCGAAGGTACACTTGTTCGGACTCTACCATACGTCGCACGAATGATAGCTCCGGATTGAAGACGAGTCCTGGGTCGAGATGTTTCTGGAATCGTCTCGGGGTTATCCTGAGCCGCTGTTCCTGTGCTGGTCATGTTGGCGGTGACCCTTGAATGTTCACCGTCCTCGACCCTTGTTTTCCTTCGTTGGAAACGCCTATGCCTTGGCCTTGGCGCTCCGGTGCTAAGTCTTTCGAACACCGATACTCTTTCGGGGACTGCTTCAACACAATTACATTCAGACAGTACCGCCCGAATGAGATTTGAACAAGGACATTGATTCCCGAACCTTCGAGGGCTCCTCTTTCTAGATTTGTTCGTACCCCCGGTACGATAGTACAGCTCATCTGTTTGGAGGTCAGAGCAACCTATCGTGTGTTGGCACGACCTCTCAGGTATAACGTTGCCGTCATCAGATGACAACGTTTCCTTCTGAGGAATAAATGTCTTTTTCGGGCTCTCGAGAGTTATACGCCTCGAAACGCGTCTTCGTGGACGTGAATCTTCAGCGGAATCTTGTACTTGAATGCGCAAGGTTGTGCGCTTGGGTGCCGCGGTTTGCTCCAAGTGTTGAGGGTTGCGGCGACCCCCAGCATGCTGTATTGGTTGGGACTTCTTCACTGGCCCCAAGCGTTCTTGAACTGGAGCTTTACCTCGTTCCTTCGGAAGTGGACCGAGGCGCTCCAAAACTGATCTTTTCTTCTGGGATAGTCCTGCGGGATCTCCCAGGGTAGTTGCGGCAATAATCGGCTGTTTGGATTGACTTGCCGGTGTCCGAACTTTTGGAGGCTGCGGGTTTTGCTCCTTAGCCTGAACCGCTTCAGACTTTGGCCTCCAAATCTTGCGAGTAGGTGGCGGCTTTTTGACCACCTCCTTCTGCAGCTTACGACGGGCTTCTTCAGCTTTGGCCCGTGCTTGCGCGGACAACACGCGGCGCTTGCGGATGCGCTCCTCCAGCGTTGAGCGATTCCGTTTGACACGGACCCACTCCATAGTTGATGGTTTAGAGGAACCACCCTGCATTTGCTGTTGAGGCTGTTTGCCTCGCTTGTTCTTCAGATCCGTATGATAGCGGACCCCGTCAACGGACTCCATAGCCTTGGCGAATTGCTTCGCGAGGCGTTGACGCTGCCTCTGGCGGGCTCTCTTGGAGAGAGTCACCACGCCTTCAATGGCGGATTTGACCTTCTTTGAGGTCGGTAGGGCCTCACCTAACGCAGCTTCGGCGTCGGTTGGGGTGAGGTCGTCGTTGGTGGCTTCAGCTTCATCACACCAACGGACTTTTCTCCTGGAGGAGAACTTCTGGAACTTCTTGGACTTGGGGGAGGCGGCAGATCCGGACGAGGACACGTACTCCTCGTATTTTTGCTGGTCGAATTCGTACTCGACCTCCTCCACGACCGGGATCGAGATCCGCGGCTGCGACACTCCAGCTTCGGCAGCGAAGCTGGTGGCTCCCACTGTGGTCGCCAGATTGTTCGAGCGGGAAATTGCGTTATTCTTCATTGATGATTCTGTTACAACTTTGACAACAACTTTATGCGTTTACAAAGAGATCCGGTCTTTTTATAAGATCCGGTTTACAACAAAATCAAAACAAAGAAATAAAGATTACAACTTTCCTTGAACAAATCACGAGTTTCCTGTTTTACGGTCCCTCGCTTTGTCGGGTTCTTCGCCTGTGCCGGGGTTGAGTACCATGGACCACCGCGCAATCTCGATCTGAACAGATCTACGTGGTATAACGGGTACTATCCCACCAAGGAGATAGTAGCCGAGAGGGATCGTTTCACCAAGGAAACGCTCGCTCTAATCTCGGGATCTAAGAGTCAAGCTTAGATCCGGAGTAGTATCACGTAGATCTAGTTGTCCAAGTCTTCAAGCCTTCACAATCCGAGTTGAGGTCGCAATTCGGCAGAGTTTCGGCTCTTCAGAAGTTTCAGAAAAAGTCCTCTCAAATGAACGAGTGCCAGGCCTATTTATAGGCACTCAAAACTGTGCCTTTGGCACAGAACTGTGCCTAGCCACCTCTGGGTGGCTCGGCCACCGAGCCACCCTAGGGTGGCTCGGCTTGGGCCGAGCCACCTTAGGGTGGTTCGGTTCGGGCCGAGTTCCCCCAGGTGCGCTGGTTTCGTCATTTTCCGGTGTTTCCGGTTCTCCGTCGTTCGGATTTGATTCGGCTTCTGGAATCGGCTCATTGACTTGATTCCAAATATGGCAGTTAATCCGTTTCTGAGTTCGAGTCCGGGATTGGTCTTGATTCGATCGTTATATCACCGAGTTCGTTCTTGTTTAGATGACTCGGTGATTCCCCGAAACGTTGGTTCGATTCCACGTGCGTACGTGTTCCATTGTTCGTGTGCCTTGTCGCCTCGTCGCTCGAATGTCCGTTGTTTTGTCGAATCATCGTGCTGAGCTAAGCTAAGGGACCTATAGGCAATTTTATACGCCTACAGATACCCCCTCCAAAGTGTTTCAGTCTCGTTCTTTTATAGAAGAGCCTGGAATACTTTGGATGTGATCGTCCCAACCTTGAGTCGGTATAACGGGACCTTGGAATGGCTTCTGTTCTGGCTTCCTTCAATTCCACCAGGTCATTCAGTGCTTTGTAGAACGCCTGTGAGGATTCCGGTGCTGCATTTATTGTCTGACCGTCGTCGGAATTTGAACTTTGAAGTCGATTCTTAGTTTTCCAATCATTAGCTTTTGTTGGTTAGTTCAACGTGCAACTTTCGTTCGATTGTTGGCGTCGAGTCTTCTTTTGAGACGCGTTGTCCGGCGTCGTGTTATTGAGTTATCCTTAAGAATATTTTTAGAAGAATATTCTCCAGGAACTTCTCAATAAAAATAGGGAATAGTTTATACTCGTATACCTTATTGGAGTATTTCCGTATTCAAAATGAGCTGAACCGGCTTGAAAATGAGCCAAAAAAGGCAGTAATTTGGCTCGAAAAAATTTCTTCCGCTCTTTCCGAATGTGTGGGAGAGATAGGAATAAATCAAGGATGAGACTCTCAATTGATTCGGAGTCGTTTCGATACTCGATTCAACCCTGTTTGGACTGATCTGGATTGGTCCGGTCTGGTTCACCCTGGTCCGGTCTGGTTCAAGGCTGGTTCACTATATAAGAGAGGGTCTTTTTTCTTTTTCTTTCTTTTCTTTTCCTCTTTCTAGGGCCGGCCGAACCCCTCCCCTTCTCCTCTTGATTTTTCCTTCCGTCGAACGTCTTTTCTCCTCGAAACTTTGATAGTTGTCCTGGATCTAGGCTTCCTTTTGATCTTGGACTGAAAAATCCCTAAAAAATCCAATTTTTTAGAATTTCTTTCAGGCCCCTCGAGCGCGTGCTGAGAGTTTCCAAAAAGGTCTCATTTTTGTTGGATCTCTAGCCTTTCTTCAGGTAAATCTCCCACAATTATGATCTTTTTCATGCTCAATTTAATTTATGCATTCGTAGGATCATATGTGAGGGTTGAGGGTGTGATTTGATGCCTCGATTTAATCTTTTAGGGGTGTAGATCTGATAAAAAAGTGATCTTTTTTCTAGATCTGACTTCTTTTGATTTATTTTGCAGCTCGTCATGCCGCGTTCTTCGAGAGGTCGTTCCCCTGCCATGTCAGCTGATGGTGCGCCGCCTTCCTACGCCGGTGAGCTATTTTTGACAATATTTGGGAATTTACAAATTAGTCCTTTTTTTCTTAAAAATTTGTAAATTGGTCCTTTTTACCCCACGTTGTTCTCCTTGGCGAGGCAATCGGGAAGAGCCTTGATTCTCCTTGGTGAGGATCGACGCTTTGGCATTTTTGGGAATTTTGCAAATTAACCCATTTTTTTCTGAGAATTTGCGAATTGGTCCCTGTTTACCCCACGTTGTTCTCCTTGGCGAGGCAATCGGGAAGAGCCTTGATTCTCCTTGGTGAGGATCGACGCTTTAAAGATATGTTTTGCTTGGCCAAAACCATATCTCAAAATAAAGGGGGCGAATTGACGCTGCATTGCGCTTCATAAGGCAGGGATCCTCGATGCACCCTATCTTATGATTGCACAATGTGGCCAAATCGTCTCACCCTTTATAAGGCAATGACTCTATCTTAGCTATTTGTAAGATGAGTTCAATTTCCTTTTATAACCGAGACTAACCCGAGTTTAATTGTTTATTCTGCAGTGGGGTACCCTTCTGGATCGTTCTCAGCCCACGCAATCTATGGGCGTCGTGGCGAGCATTACTCGACCTCTGACAATCCTTCCCCTATTCCAGCTACTCCTCAGTTTACTTCGGGCACGTCGACTGAGGTTACCCAGGTGGTGAGGGAGGGTGGTCATCGAGCTATTCGCCAGCTGATCACCGATGCTCCTTTTGTGAAGGACGCCAGCTCTACCCAGCCTCTCCGGAAGAGCGATTTCCTATTTGGTGATTCTGTCGATGACCCAGAAGCCGTGTTCATTGACGCTGAGCAGTGGCTTCACAAGACCGGCGGTGGCTTCATATACTTGCCGGAAATTCCTCGACATCGCTCGTTAACTGAACTCAGGTGTCAGGCCGTGACGCGCGAGATGTCATGGCGTTTGACAGTGGATCATGAGAGCGTACATTGCGGCTATATCACCCATCAGGCAGCTCCTGGTTCAAGCAGGAGTCACATCACCGGATTGCATCCCGGAGTGTTGGGACTGGATGCACCACCGCGTAACGAGTTTCTCGCCACTGCTTCGACTTTGAGGAATCGCCTCGCTGCCCTAGGACGGGAGATGCCTGCGACTCGTCACAGGATTTATGGTTGGGTCCACTCTTCGGACAAGTCTTGGTGGAGTCGCATGACGACATACGTCTTGAGCCGCTGGGGCGAGGAGTTGCACGCTTGCGGTTTGTATACCGCCGTTCGTGCCATCATGTATGGCCTGCCTGTCAGTTTGAGACACTTCTGTGCTTTGTTCGAGTTATATAATCCAGACTCGAACACTTTTCTGACCCGTCAGGGGGAGTTGGGCTTGACCCTTCATGAGATGCATAGGATTTTTGGCTTGACCATGGGGCAGATGTTATACCAGGAGTATTTCCCTTCCAGTCATGAGTTGAGTCAGCTGAAGGATCGCATGCCTGACCGTTACGAGACTCTATGGGATCTCACTTGCCACTACCATATCGCTTTGGCGCAGTCTGAGCCTTTAGCCAAGAGGACGAAGGCCTCTGTGAGTCTGAAGCAGTTCGCGAACTATTTGTTCAAGAACTTGGAGAGCAGCTCTGGCGAGGATATTTGTGAGTTGGCCCCACTCATTCCTTCAGAGGTGAACCATCTACTGAAGAAGATTGATGCTCATTCCTATACCACCAGCAGTCCTGAGGGTGGCTTTCCTGCGAAGACCAAGTTCAGGTCTTTTTTATGGCATGCGACCACACCGATTCAGCCGATGACTCTTCTCGCCGGCTTTCTTGCTATCTGGTTGAAGAAGTGCGTGGTTCCATACCAGTCTGGGGACGCCTTGCCCTTGGAGGTACTTCTCCCAGCAGTTCAGCTCGCATATAAGAAGGAACTCTCACTCCTTCCGGTGATGGTGGCTAACATTCACCGAGGACTTCGGCAGCTTTCCAGTGCGTTCACACGGAAGGAGACCGATTTGCCAGGTCAGATTCCCACGCTTAAGGTAGAGCTTCCCTACGCTTATTTGATGGCCTGGTTCGTCCTCCACCGTCCGGACATGATGTCGGTGCCGAACGCTACAGATCACTCTGTTCCCCTGCTGTAGTTGCTTGAAAATGGTAGGTGGGAAGGCCGCGGGTTTTCTGATGTCCGACAGCAGCTGCAGGTCCACAAATGTTGGGCGTTCTCTACTTGTTTCCCGCAGTTCTCCGGCCGATACGGCGAGTGCTTGACAGACGATGAGAGGCCGAGAGAGAATCGGACCCACTTAGACATTGGCTGCTTTAATTGGCTGGTGAACATCAGGCCCGGCTATCTAACTTTCCGGGTGAAGAATGAGTGCTTCATAGAGCCATATCTACCCTGCCGATTTGCTCGTCAGTTTGGCTACGATCAGCTTTACATCGGGAATCCTCGCCAGCAGCTTCGGACCCATAGTGGTTTGGTGGACGGTCTTCGTGCATGGTTGTGGACCGTGACTGGCTGTACCGGTGCTAGGTTCAGCCTCCCGAGTATTGATCGGCAGTTGAATCTCACCTTCTTGAGCTGCAAGTGGTTATTAGCAGCCAACAAGACTATCCCTGTGAAGCCGATTGCGGAGCTAGAGGCTGAGGAAGCTTCTCGGGTTGACTCACGCAGGATTCGGGAGAAAGCTCGATCACAGAGGACACAGAATAAGCCTCGCCGAATTGATGAAGATGGCCGTAGGTCATTCCATTCCACAGACGAGGCTTCCGGCGGAGATCCCGAAGATTGTGATGACTCTTCTGAGCGAGGTTTGCTATTCATCTTTTCCTTCTATTTTCTAGAAGTATTGAAACTGACTATAGTTCAATGTTTCAGGGACTACAGCTGATCATGATGAAGAGTTCTATCCTCCTCCTCGGGCGAGACCTTCGATCCCCACTGCTAGGCGGAAGAGGTTAGTCCGTAAGCTGCCTGCAGCTTCCCGAGCTTCCGATACGGACCTAGCTGGTGATGATCCTGCCAGTGACGGAGGTAACATTTATCCTGAGAACTATTCCTCTGGTTACTCAGCGCATTGACTTATACTTCTCCCTCTCTATATAGGAGCGCGTGAGGAGCATGAGATGAGTCCTGATCCAATCCCCGTATCTCCCGATGAGTCTGATCCGCTACCCCCTGTAGAGAGGCCTACGGGGGTTGCTGACATTGGAGCGGAGTGCAATGTAGGACCCGATTCCGTGAATCAAGGTACATCTAACACTGACAACGTATTTCTTTAGATGATACACCAATGAATTTGTGTACCCTCTAACTGTCCTCTACCTCTTGCTCCTTCAGATAATTTGCAAGAGATGAATCTTGGAAATGAAGAGGCTAATGTACCCGTGAAAGGTAACTTACTTCCATTAATTGTAGTCTCTTCACTTCTTTTTGGCACTTATATGCTCTTCTGTCAGAGTTCTCCATCGATGACTTCGACGAGGGAAGCTTGTTTGCGGATACTCCTATGATGCGCTACATATATAGCTCACCTCAGATTGAGGACCAGCTACCTGGAGACATGTTTTCTGAGCCCGCCTTCGCTGAAAACCCTGAGGATGGTTCCTTTGAAGGTATGTGCTTCTTTCTGAGTTAATTATAGGACTAGCCAATCTTGACTAATGCAACTATAATGTAATGCCTCTGCGAATTCCGTTTTGGATCTGGCAGGAGCTTTTGTTGAGAAAGACCCTGTCGAGCCGGCTGTGAGACCAACTATACCAGTTGATGCACCTACAGCCGTTACACCTCCACTACCCCCAGCGGATCAAGGGGAAGAAGGTATAAGTTAACTCATTGAAGAGTGTTATTCCTTTTTCTTATTAAGACTTTTGACGGAATTCTCCCTTTTTTGTGTAGGGCGTTCTTCTCGTCTTCATGTCTTAGTGAAGGAGTTGTTATCTGACGACGATCCTGACAAGGTCGTCATCTGCATAGACGTTCGTTCCTTCTTCTCCTTTGTGAATGCTATGATCGGCAAGCTCTTTCACGATGGACTTTCACTTCACCAGTTTAAACCTCTACTTAATTCCAGAATCAACTTGATAAGGGAAGCAGGATACCCAGATTTGGCGAAGGCCATAGTTGACGATCTCGACTGCTTAGAGCGTGAGCTTCAGATGTTTCGTGAGCTTCGAGATACCGGTGCTTCTTCCTTCATTGCTGCTGAGCTGGAGACTCGTTTACAGTCACTGCGCGAGACTCAGCTTCTTGATGATTTTGAGGTTCAGGTGCAGCGAGACCGAGTAGCTCGAGTTGAGACTGGCCTTGCTACCAGGTTATCTTCACTTGCCGAGCTTCGTTCTTCTATTACTTCTTGTGGGACCAAGATAGATCAGCTTAGAAAAGAACTCCGCGAAGAAGAGGAGACTTTTGGCATTCTTCAGATGACAGAAGCACAGGACCAGCAGACCTGTACGGCTTTGTCCGATGAGTTGAAGTCCTTGAAGCAGAAGCTATCCGAGACAGAAGAGACTGCTGCGAAGACTTCGGCCGCCACTGAGGAGTCGATTAGGGCTGAGCTTATTCAAGCTTATGATGATAAGCTGTCTAAGTTCAGTCAGCAGATTTTTAGCCACGGGCTTGATGTTTGATTTTATCTGCTGTGTACTTTGACTTTTGACTCTTTTAGTGAATCTCCTTTTTATCTTTATTATGATTCGTCATTCCGTTTGAAATGATTGACCACAATACTCATAGGATTTTTGGCAAACCCTCAGCCATCAACGGGTTTGATATGCCTTTACCGACTACCGTTTGAGTCGGGCTAGCATGCGATTTGTTTAAATCCGCTCGCATGTAACGTTGCGCTCAGAGATTGAATTCTCTGAGACTTCGTGCTATGATGTCGAATACATAGACTTCGCCATTATTACGGGAATAGGCTACCCGGCGACACGTGTTAGGTGTTGGCTTTAGGATTTTTAGCTAACCCCCAGCCTTCAACGGGTTTGATTAGCCTTTACCGACTACCGTTTGAGTCGGGCTAGCGTGCGGATTGTTTAGATCCGTTCCGCACGTGACGTTAAGCTAAAAGAGTTAACTCTTTTAGTGCTACGATATTGAATACGTAGACTTCGTCTTTCTCCTGTGAAAAGACTAAACAGCAACGTGTATGAGACGTTGACTTAGGATTTTTGGCAAATCCTCAGCCTTCAACGGATTTGATGTGCTCTTACCGACTACCGTTTGAGTCGGGCTTACATGCGGATTGTTTTAATCCGTTCCGCATGTAACGTTGCGCTAAAGGAATGAACTCCCTTAGACTTTGTGCTACAATTTTGAATATGTAGGCTTTGCCATTGTTATGGGAATAGGCTACCCAGCAACGTGTATTAGACGTTGGCTTATCCCTGTTTAGGCTTTGGGATAAAGGTCCCCAGAGTCAGACTCTGGTATCTTTTTCTACGGGTAAAGATCAAACCGGCGACGCGTGTTAGGCATCGACATATCCTTTCTTAGGATTCAGGATGAAATTCCCCATGAGTGTGAGGCATGGATTTCGGTGTTATTAATAACAACCTGCCACAATGTTGAATATGCAGACGGGTGTCCTTTTTAACGGTTAAGGACTAACCGGCCGCGCGTGTTAGGCGCGGACTTATCCTTACTTAGGTTTCAGGATAAAATACCCCAGAATCGAACTCTGGTGTCTTTTTCAATCGGAAAAAGACTAAACCGGCAGCGCGTGTTAGGCGCAGGCTTATCCCTGCTTAGGTTTCGGGATAAAATACCTAGGATGAATCCTAAATTGGTAAACTTTGGAAAAGGAGTTGGTGTGGGGAAGGAAGAATTTTATATTCTATTCCCCGAACAAGGAAGGAAGAATTTTATATTCTATTCCTTGATTCTGGAAAGGAAGAATTTTATATTCTATTTCCAGTGCAAGAAAGAGACTAGAAGTGGGATCTCCACTCCGAGAATCTGGAAGATACTGACAAACTTTCCTTTTATAGGATTGGTTATCAGATCGAAAGATGAGTTCTTCGTTTATCGAAGAGAAATTTCAACTTGAGTTACAACCATAAAAAGGTTGAACCCAAGAGAAAAGAAATGGAGTTCTTTCGTTCATCGAAAGGGGACTCCGAACTGAGAGTGAACCTTTTCGGTGGACTCACTGTCAATTGAAATTGATCAGCGAGGGATTTTGGTGGTAAAAATAAAATTGGGTTATCCTCTAGAATATTAAGTGTAATATTCTTCAAGGAACTTCCCGATAAATGAGTTGTCCTGAACGTACTAGGGATAGTACTTTTTCAAAAACTTCCCATTTATTGGCATTAATTGCCTGTTACCCTCTAAAGAAATTAAGCGATAAGCACCGTTTGAATAGACTGTGTCTATTACAAACGGTCCTTCCCACTTAGGTTCGAATTTACCTTTCTTCTTAGAGGTGAGGATTATCGGTCGGCGCGCAGCGAGGACCAAGTCTCCTTCTTTGAAGCTTCTTTGGCGAACCCTTTTGTCAAAAGCCCTGGATATCCTAGCCTGGTAGAACTCGATGTGTTGTTGAGCTTCCAAGCGCTTTTCGTCCAGCCTTTCGAGTTCCTCGAGACGCTTCTGATGTCGCTCCTCGGCTGTCATCTCCGTTGCGAGAGCGATCCGAAGGGAGGGGATTTGAATCTCCAACGGTAGCACAGCTTCGCATCCGTAGACCAACGAATATGGAGTAGCTCCCGTAGGTGTGCGTATGGTAGTGCGATAAGCCCAGAGTGCTTCTCCGAGTTTATCGTCCCAATCTCGCTTGTTGGTCTTCACGAGTTTCGATAAGATCTTGATGATCGTCTTGTTGAAAGCCTCAGCTAATCCGTTAGCGGCAGGGTAATAAGGTGTTGACGAAACATCTTGGATCTTGAACTTGTCACAGAACCGGATGAAGGCGTTGCTTATGAATTGCGGACCGTTGTCATGAATGATCCTCCTCGGCACGCCGTGTCGGTATATAACGTGATGCTTGATGAAGTTGATGACGTTGTTCGTCTTTACTTCTTTAAGCGGAATGGCTTCAGTCCACTTTGAAAAGTAGTCGGTGATAGCGAGGATGAATCGATCACCTTTGACTGAAGGCGGGAAGATGGGACCGACGATATCAATACCCCATGTCTCGAATGGCCAAGACGTGGTTGATGCGTGTAATCGCTCCGGTGGCTGGTGCATATAATTTGCATGCACTTGACAAGCGTGACATTCTCGCGCGTATTCGATCGCGTCACGAACCATTGTTGGCCAGAAATATCCCATTCTTCTGATTCGATCATATAGCTTGGGACCAGGCTGATGCGCACCGCATTCTCCTTCATGTGCTTCCTTAAGAACTTCTTTTGCTTCTTCATTCGAAAGGCATCGGAGAAGCAAGTCATCGTACCCCCGGCGATACAGCGTACGGGTCTCGGTATTGTAAAAGAACCGTGGTGCTCTTCGGCGGATAGATTCTTTTTCTTTTGCGTCCTCTGGTAAAATGCCGTATTGGACGTAATCAATAATGGGAAAGCGCCAATCTCGGGACTCGGACCCGATTTGGGTTGAGTTCACCTCTTTAGCGTTCTCGTTTTTATCATCCTCCTCTTCAATATCCATATCGTATATGGGTACGCAGAGTTGGTGTGATCTTACTGTGACTAGCAGTTCAGTTTCGGGCGGTTGCGCGAGTGATACTGCTAGTGCTGCCAGTGCATCTGCATAAGCGTTCTGAAGACGCGGGATGTATTCAATGTAAAATTCTTCAAAAGAATCTGCCACTCTGACGGCCTCTTGGTGGTATGGAATCAGATCTGGGTTTCTGACTTCATATTCCCCACGAACTTGGTTGACAATTAGTTGAGAATCCCCAAAGGCTTCGAGATATTCGACCCCCAGCTCTTTGGCGAAACTGAGTCCTATGAGGAGTGCGTTATACTCGGCTACGTTGTTAGAGCATGGACTCGTCAGCGAATAAGCTCGAGGCATCACGTGCTTCCCTGGGGAAACTAAGACAACTCCAACTCCAGAAGTGACCTTAGGGCATCCCGGGGTTACTGCTTTATTGACTGCTCTCGAGGCACCATCAAAATATAACTGCCATACTTGTTGGTGTGACGTGGTATTAACCTCGTGGGTTTCATCTGGCAAGTCATCGTATACTTCCACCGTATCTGTTGTCGGGCTTGCCGCCAAGAGATCACAAATCGCCTGTCCTTTGACCGACTTCTGCTGTTTGAAGTGTAGATCATACTGGGACAAAAGAAGGGCCCACTTTGCCAACCGCCAATTCATCGAACCTGGTTGAGTCATGAATACCCGTACCGGATTAACATTGGCAATGACATAAATCGTCTGGCCAACTAAGTAATGTCGCATCTTCTGCACCGCAAACACCAATGCAAGACATTCTTTCTCGATCATCGGGTATCGAGACTCGGCGCCTATCAAGGTCCGACTTAGATAATAGACTGCCTGTTCGTGACCATTATCATCGTCTTGTGCTAATAAAGCACTTATCGAATGGTTCATCGCCTTGATATAAATCAAGAACGGTTTACCTGATTTTGGTGCAACAAGAACAGGTGGATTCATTAGATATGCCTTGATATCTTCGAATGCCTTCTGGCAAGCATCATCCCAAATAAACGATACGCCTTTCTTGTTTAGCTTCGAAAATGGTTGGCACTTCCCAGAAAGATTTGAAATGAATCTCCGGATATACGCCAGACGCCCTTGCAATCCTCTGAGTTCCCTTAGGTTCTTCAGGGGTTGCAATTCATTTATTGCCTTTACCTTGTCTGGGTCGATGTGTATACCCTTGGTGGTAACGACGAATCCAAGGAATTTTCCGCTGGACATTCCGAGGAAGGATTTTGTGGGATTCATCTTCAATTGATGACTCCGCATGAGATCAAACATTGTTCTCAAGTCTTTGATGTGATCTTCTTTGCTGCGGCTTTTCACCACCAAATCATCAACGTAACATTCAACTGTTTTCCTGAGGTGTTTCTGGAAAATCTTAGTCATCGCTCGTTGGTACGTGGCACCTGTATTCTTCAGACCGAATGGCATCACCGTGTAGCAGAAAATACCGAGGGGCGTTCTGAATGCCGTATGCTTTTCGTCATCCGGGTGCATCTTGATTTGATTATACCCCGAAAAGCCGTCCATGAAGGACATTCTTTCGAATCCGCACGTATTGTCGATAATGACGTCCGTGATTGGGAGAGGAAAATCATCTTTTGGACATGCTTCGTTCAAATTCCTGAAGTCGATGCAAATCCTGATTTTGCCATTCTTCTTCATGACTGGAACGATATTGGCTAACCAGTCTGGATGTTGTTCTTCCCGGATAAATCCTGAGTCGATCAACTTTTTAACTTCAGCCTCGATGGCTTCCATGATCTGCGGACGAAACCGTCTTTGCTGTTGCTTGACAGGTTTGGCATCCGGCTTGATATCGAGGCGGTGCATTGCCACATTGGGATCGAGCCCTGGCATGTCTTCGTAGTTCCAGGCGAAGACGTCGATATATTCTCTGATCAAGGCAATTAATTCCTCCTTTTCATCTGATGGGAGACTACCACTGATGAATATGGGCTTTGGATTGTCTTCATCACCCATATTGATTTGGACTACCTCGTCTTCGGTGGGTGGCTCTCTCTGTTCGAACCTATCACCATATTGCATGTTCAGGTGATGAACCCATGGGTCCTCCCACGTTTGCATTTGATCGTCGTCCTCCATTGTAGATGGATCAGTCGTAGTCATGTTCGACATTAAGGCCTTGAACACTTCTCCCAAACTTGTGTCGGAATCTTCAGCTGAAGAATCTGGCAAATACCCATCCTTAGCCTTGTTAGCAATTTGATCGATGATCTGCCAGCCACATTCGTCATCTGACGAAACGTAGCCTAAGCCCCTCTTGTGACGATAATAGCCCTCCGGTTTACCCTTTGGTACATATGCCGCTTTGACTGGGACACGGGAACCTCGATCGAAGTATAGACCTTCTCCGAGTGTGAAATCATATCCTTGTCTTTCCATGAGCTTGCGCGCTTCTGGACTGTACTTAGATAAATGTAAACCGGATTTGTCACCATCCTCATCCTCTCTTAGGAAATGATCTGGCACCGGAAGATTTTCTCCTTTACCGAAGATCACTTCTTTTTGTCCCCCTATTTTAGCGGGAATAATCTGAGTTGTTCCGAAAGAGTGTTGGAGACGCTTCTTCGTTACATACGACGATCGGAGCGGCATACACAATTCGGGATTATCGTACAATCCCTTTATCATATCATCAAAAGACAAGGAGTACTCTAAACCATTATTTATTTCAGGTTCGGCAAGTTGCCAGTTACAACCGCCATCTGACGACTGTTCGTCGTCGAGATTGATTACAAAGGGTACAATGTCATTAAAAACAAAACCACCATTGTAATCGAATCCGGCTTCGGAATCAGCTTCTTCTCCGCTGTCCGTGCCTTGGATCGATGGTTCTGTGTCGGATTCATTACCATAAAGGAGAGAATCTGTGAAATAATTCTCATACCCTTTGAATGGTTGCTTATCCGCGACCACCGTCCTAACTCTTCCATCAGTGTCGACATATTTCAAACACTGATGTAGAGTGGAGGGGACTATAACGTTACTATGGATCCAAGGCCGACCCAATAGTAAGTTATAGGATGTCTCAGCATCAATCACGTAGCACGTGACCTCCGTCTTTAAATCGCCCATTTGGCACTTTATCCGGATTTTACCCAAAGGTCTTGACCCGCTGGTGTTGAATCCGTATATGACTGTGCCTGTTGACGCCAACTTGCTGATTGGGATTCCCAGGCTGTGCATTAGGCGAAGCGGCATAATACTCACAGCGGAACCCGGATCTACTTGGATCCGGTTGACTTCGCTGGAGCCAATGTACCCGACGAAGTACAGGGGCCGATCGTGGTTTGAATTCTTCGTCTGCATATCCTCTTTGGTGAAGGTGATGCAGGGAATGTTCTTAGCTGCCACATTGCACTGTTGGGCTAGCATATCCAGTTCTTCAGGAACTGGTTTGACCCTGGTGAGGAATGCTTCTGAATCTGCTAAGGCTTCCTGCAAGGCTTCTCTAGTCTCCTTGGATAACCGCAACAGCTCGTACAATGTTATCCGCGCTGGAATGTTGGCTAGCTGAGCCATAATATTGAAGGCACGAGGGTTTTTTGAACTCTCCGATTTGTCTTTTCCAATCGGACGACTGAAACGAGACTGCTTCGGATTCTGTACCTCCTCGGGCCTCTTTTCCTTCTGTTTGTCAACCGGCTGTCGTCGAACATCTTCAGCCGGTTTGGGAATTGGGATCACCCCCATCTCTGTGATGGTCTTGGCTGGACCCTGTTTTGTCACCCCTAGCTTAGCTGCTTGTTCATTATGTGACGGATAGTTGAAGTGGTACTGATTCCCACTTCGGGTCGCAAAGACTTCCTGTTCCTCGTCGGAGAGTGGAAAAGCGGTGATCCTTTCATCATCTTCACCCGGGATAGCAGAGACTCCATAACAAGACTTCCCTTTCCCTTTGGACTTCTTCTTGGATGACGATCCAGCCCATTGTTCATCTCCAATTAGGTCGGGGTGCACCCAGAGAATTTCACCGTTTGGAGCTGTGTGTGGCACGAGTCCCTTTTGGCGCTGTCCGTGCGGATCGTCGTTCACCGTCTTCATCCCGACTTTGGTGACGCGCTTAGGCTCAAACCAATCTGTAGGCACCGATCCAAAACTGATGGACACTGCGTTCGCTCCTACATTCTTGGCCGGTTTTGGAGTTATGACTCCTACATCGATCAAGGCCTGGATCTTGTCCTTGAGGTGGTAGCAGGACTTCGTAGGGTGGTGAACCGCTCTGTGATACGCGCAGTACCTCGGGTCTGTCACCTTGGTGGCTCCTTCATTATCCACAATCGCAGGCAGCTGGATTTTGTTGTTCTCTAACAGATATTTGAAGATGCCGGGAACTTCGTCATCTTTGAAGGAGTAGACTTTAGGAAACCTCGGCTCCGAAGACTTTTGCTTCTGAGACCGCTGCTGCCAATGTGGCTGTGATTGCTGTGGAGCTCGTTGCTGCTGCTGCTGTTGCTGTTGCTGAGGTTGTAATTGAAAGGTTTGGTTAGCATCAACAGCGTTAACCTGAGCTTTACCTTTTCCCTTCTGATTGAAGTTCTGCTTTGGAGGATTTGTAGCCGGTTGGCCTCTTTCCGCCTTCTTCCTCCTGAGGAACCGCTCAGCTTGCTCACCTCGGACCTTCAAGTCCTTCCATGTCTTGGATGGAGCTGTGCCCATTGCTTCCAAAACATCCAGTGAGAGGTTGTTGTGGCAGGTCTGGAGAATGAACTCCTCGCTGATCGGGTCCCGACAATTCATCGCCTTATTCCGGAACCTTTTGACGAAGACCTCGACTAATTCTCCGTCTTTCTGCTTTTCATCAAGCAACGACCCGATTGAGATTTCGGTGTCGTCGTCGAAGAAATTCGCGAGGAATTTCGACTCCATGTCATCCCAGCTGTTTATGCTTCCTGGCTTGAGGCGACGATACCAATCGAAGGCAGCTCCGCGAAGAGTGCCAACGAATGACCGTACCATCAGAGGCTCATTACCTGAGATGACTCCCAAGTGCGATTTGAAATAAATCAAATGCTGAGTTGGTGAACCCATCCCATTAAACGGCGTGAAGTTAATTAGACTAAACTTCGCCGGATATGGGATCGATTCCCACTCTCTTGGGTAGGGACAGGGAATGCCTGTCTTTTTAGTCTCTTGAGCAGAAATCAATGTGTTGATTTTGTTCTCGAGATTCTTAATTTTTAGGCTTTCACCTGTGTCTTCACTGGTATTATCATTACCACCCCCTGGATTGATGGGAGGGTTATTAGCGTTGCGAGCTTCATTTGTGCCCTCCTCCTCCAGGTTGTTCTGGTTGGGCTGACTTGGTTCGCCTTGTTGGTGCCTCAATGCATGAAGTTGTTGGTCATGCATCTCTCTCAT
>BQKN01043649.1:0-39089 GCA_022839385.1 Asparagus kiusianus
ACTTCCAGATCCGGTGCTCAGCGATCGTCAACGCCAAATAAGGCAGGTGTTCGAGAGGATCGGATCTTCAGATCTACACGATCACACTCCGGATCTAAGCTTGGTTCTTAGATCCCGAGCATCGAACGGTTGTTTCCTTGGTGAAACAATCCCTCCCGGCTATTATTCCCTTGGTGGCATAATACCCGTTATATCGTGTAGATCCGACCGGATCGAGATCACGCGGTGGTCCACGGCAAACAACCCCGGCGCAGGCAAAGAACCCACACAAAGCGAGTGACCGCAAAACAGGAGCTCGCGATTCGTTCGACATAAAAGGAAACAAAATTGTAATCTTTCTTTTATTTTCTTTGATTTTCGTTGTAACCGGATCTTATAAACCGACCGGATCTTTGTAACGCATAAAGTTGTTAACTAAGATAGCAATGATATCAATGAAGAAAGGCACAAATTTTCCCGCGAACAATGCTCATTGAAGACCTTCATCAAGCTTGGGTATATTTAGTATAGGTTTATATTATGTGTGTTAAATACCTTAAGCTCAATATCATATACACACATGTATTTGGTTTCTATGTATATATATAGTTATATATATACATGCATGGATTTTGGTTTTCATGCTTTGGACACACTTGCAAAATACATGAGTTTTCACAAATGGAAATTCAATTTGAGAAATTCTTTTTCTAACATGTTTGTTTTCATGTTTATAAACATTTTGCAAAGTTTCATCAAGTTTGGAATTGATTTGTTATGTTTAATAGAATTTACAAAATCATGTTTTTGTTCGTGCACATGTTCGTGCATGTTTTATAAAACAGATGAGTTTTCATAAATTGTAGAGAACAAATTTATATTTGTTATATTGTGTGGTGAAGTTTTCGGTGAACTAGAAAACCGATTGTGAGGAGTGACGTTATTCGGTGAGCGTTGAAAACCGACACTATGAGGTGTAAACGTTATTCGGGTGAGCGTAAAAAATCCGGTTGTGATAGTGGATTTCTCCCCAGGAGTGGGGAAAGGAGACGTAGGACGGAAGGTCCGAACTCCGTGATCATTTGAGTGTGTTTGAGTTTGTCATTGGCGCATTTGCTTTTGCACTTATCTTATATCGCCAATTGTGCATTGCTTATTTATTTCATCCACTATCTAGTTCATATTGTTTACCCTTGTGTTAGTTTATATATCCTTACATATATCATATTGTATATCTCTTTGGTAGGATATATCACATTGTGGTAGTTTTATATCCTTGTACATGCATTGCCTATATCTCTTTGTTAGGATATATCTTGTTGTTCATATTGATTATCCTAGTTCATATAACTTGTTATATTTCATACTTGCTAGGATAACTTATTAATTAATTTTAATTGGCATTTAAATCGGATTAGATTAGCATAAGACCCTAATCACCCCCCCTCAAGGGTCTAACAATTGGTATCAGAGCTTGGTGCTCTTTGATTTAAGGTCTAATTATCTTGAGTTAAAGATCCAAGTTATCTTTTTGTGCTAATCTTGTTTTGATTGCATTTGTATCTTGTTTGCATATTTTTACAAAGTTATGGATATGAATGATGCATCTTGTTTAGGCTATGATTCTAGTATTGCTCCTAAATTCAATGTTTTCCCTTATGCTCAATGGTGTTTTAGATTCAAAATATTTGTTCAATCTAAAAATATCAATTTATGGGAAGTCATTGATTGTGCTTATATTGTGCCCACATTAGAGAAATCCAAGTGAAATAAAAATGATAAAAGATTATTTATTATGAACAAGCTCTTGTTGGAATTCTTACATAATGCTTTTAACTCATCTATGTCTAACAAGTTTGTTCATTTTAATAGTGCTTATACCTTATGGATATTTATAGAAGCACATCAAGGAGATTTAGAGGCGATCCGATAAGCTTTGGAGGATCCCGCTTCAAGTTCAAAAGGAGCATCATGCACACGGCCACTAGGCGATAGCCCTAGTGAGGTTTGTGAGTTCGAATCTATTAATGATTTACCTAATGATGAACTTGCTTGTGCCAGTAAACAATTATTACATGCCTACAAGTGTTGGCCTTCTTGTTTTGATGATGTTTAATAAACAATTTACCACTAATGTTGTTTGTCTAGTATATGTGCTTTCTTATTTATTATAGACAAACAACGTTGTTGGAGGTTGGATGGATTGAGCCTACACGATCATATCAAGAGGAGGTTGGCGGAATTGTGGAGTGAAGCATCGTACAATTTAAGTTCAAGATCCAAGTTTAGCTTCATCCGCAACGTGTACCAAGTTGAGCTCAATGAAGATCAAGATCAAGCTTGGGTAATTTAGTTTAGGATTTATATTATGTGTGTTAAGTACGTTAAGCTCAATATCTATACACACATTTATTGGTTTCTTCGTATATATATATAGTTATATACATATACAGAAGTTTTGGTTTCTATGCATATATATAATTGTATATATACATACATGTGTTTTGAGTTTTTATGGTTATATATATGAAATTATATATTTCATATTTTCTATTGTGTTTTTGATAACATTGCATAGAATATGCAATTTTGTGAAAATATTGTCTTATTAGTTTATAGACTTTAATATCAGTTTATACATGTTTTACTAAGTCTATAAAAATATTTCACAAAGTTTCAAAAGTTGGTTTATGTCAAAACATCAAAATTCAAGTATCTCATATTTTCATGTTTTGGACTATTTTGTAAAATGATGATATTTTTCATTTGGGAAGTCCTTTTTCGAAACCAGTCATTGTAGCATGTTTATTATCATGTCTACAATCATTCCCTAAAGTTTTATATTTTTTGGAATTTATTTGATATTTTTAAACAGTGTTTTAAAAATCAGAAAAACAGTTTTCAGAACCTGATTTTCATATATCAGTTATCGGTCGACCGCACCGGTCGACCGGACCTGTGTTCATTCCTTACTGGGCAGCAGAGAGTTGGTCGATCGACCGGTCCGGTCGACCGAGAGCTCCATCGGTCGACCGCAGGAATTTCCGGTCGACCGACGAGCGTCCAGAACAGCTCCGTGGTTTTTTTTTGTTCTTCGCGGTCGACCGCGAATATTTTTGGTCGACCGCCAATAGAGCCGTTGTCTCTTAACGACTATTTTTCTGAGCTGTTTTCTGGGGGCTTTGTCGTCATTTGGTTTGGGGATTTTGTTGAGATCTTGAGTGGGTATAAATACCCCATTGCTGATCTCTTTTCAATCAATCAAGAAATGTTTTAAACAAGGTTTTAAACAAGGGTTTAAGCTTGTTTAGTTTGGTTTAAGTTTGTTTTGGGTTTGCTGTTACAAAGAGGAGTCTTACATCAGCTATTGAAGAGTTCATCTTCAACATTCATCATCCTCTCTTTGTATTTATAGAGAAGTTTCCTTAACTCCATTTCCTAGCATATCTACTATTGTATTTCATATCAATCTTATTGCTAGTTCTTATTGAGTTAATTTTTTATCTATATCTCATTGTTACACACACCCACTTGAGCTTATTATATTTGCATACATAGTATATTAGGGTTGTGAGAGTTTGTAACATTGAGTTGTGCTTAATTGTGTTCTCATCTATTGTAGAGAACAAATTTATATTTGTTACATTGTGAGGGTTGTAAGGTTTTCGGTGAGCTAGAAAACCGAGTGTGTTGTAAAGTTTTCGGTGAACTAGAAAACCGATTGTGAGGAGTGACGTTGATCGGTGAGCGTTGAAAACCGACATTGTGAGGTGTAAACGTTGTTCGGGTGAGCGTAGAAAACCCGGTTGTGATAGTGGATTTCTCTCGGGAGTGGGGAACGGAGACGTAGGACGGAAGGTCCGAACTCCGTGATCATATCGCTTGTTTGAGTGTGCTTTGGCGTTCATTCATATTTATGTTCATATCTTATATCGCCATTGTGCATTGCTCATTTCTATATCATCCACTATCTTGTTTAGATTATTTACCCTTGTGTTGTTTTTATATCCTTACACATACATTGCCTATATCTCTTTGTTAGGATATATCTTGTTGTTCATATTGCTTATTCTTGCTTATATCTCTCGTATATCTATCTTGCAAGAATATATTTGTTAAGTAATTTTAATTAGCATTTTAATCGGATTAGATTAGCATAAGACCCTAATCACCCCCCTGTAGGGTCTAACAACAAGAAATTGCAAAATAATTTCATTAATTTACAATGCAAGCATGATAATTTAGAATCCGATCATGAGGAGCTAGTGTCAAAATTGGATGTCATTGCAAAAGAAAATACCATGCTTAAAGAAAACAACGACATGTTAATTTTGGAAAATGGAAAATTAACATCATCCATTTCTAGCTTAACTCATGAAAGAGATAATGCCATGTTAGAAGTAAAGAACATACAAAATGATACGGAATCTTTTATAGATGACTATATATGTTCTACTTCTAATAAAATGCACATATGCCTAATGATGAGTTGAATGATGTTAAAAACCGTATTTCTTCTTTAGATTCAACTCTTACTACATGCATCAATAATCACAAGAAACTTATGGATATATGTGCTAAGTCTCATGCTACCATATCTAGACATCCCATACACCATGCACATATATATAGCAAAGTTTACAAGTGTTCAATTTGTGGTCGTAAAGGCCATTTATCTAAATTTTGCTATGATGCACAAAAATGTAAAAATAGTAATATCAATGATTCTTGTGCATCTCATCAAGTTTCTTCATCACATACACATTCACATACTCATCATGTTCATCATAAGCATGCTCATGTGTTTAAATGTGATATTTGTGGTCGTTTTGGTCATTTGGCCAAATATTGTTTTGATTTGAAAAATAAGTCTCATTTGCTAAATGTTTCTAGTAGACCACATGTTTATAAATGTAATGTTTGTGGTAGATTTGGCCACTTAGGAAAGTTTTGTTTTGATAATGTTTTACATTTGCAAAAAGCTTCAAATAATTTACCTTTGTTTGCAAATGTTCCACGTGCACCTTTTAATGGTCAACATAAGTAAATGCTTCCTTTCCATTGTACATATTGCAATCGGAATGGTCATTTGAGTGATTATTACTATGACCGATCCCGTGCACCACATATGCCCAAGAGGGTTCATAACCCTAGGGCTTGGAGCTTAAAAGATAGGGGTCATGTCACTAAATCTCTTGGTACCAAGAATTCTTGGGTACCAAAACAAATTTGATTTTTAAAACCAAGTATTTTAGTGTTGTTCTTTTTCCTTTTCTTGGTTTTGAAACATTATACTTTTGAACATGAAAACAACTTTTTATTGATCAAATTCTTTTGTTTTTATGATTATTGTTTTTGTTTTGATGAGAGGACTACGTTTATATAACCCTCCCGGTTTATTGGGTGTTTATTCCCAAATCTTGTTTACCGGATGCTAAAATATTTATATAGGTTGATTGTGACGTCCCTGGGTTCACACAAGACTGCATCCAAGGTGAAACCAAAAGTGTCAAACCTACCATGCACCCCACCGTGTAATAACATGTTTCACCATCACAATTAACATCTCTCTAGTAGAGTCGACAATAGATGTAGGTACAAGACAAGTAAAAGGTTTTACAATAAAAACTTGATGAAGTGATAGAACATCAATTTAACACATCTCATCAACCAAATAAGCTGGAGTATATAGTCAAGACTGAAATTAATAGCAACAATCTGGAGATCTCAACATGTCTCAGAATACATAATATCTGATACAGGAAAATAAGGCACACAGCCTTTACAACTCTAGAACATAAACCTCTCTAGTCTAAAAATGTCTCAAGTGGAGTACAACAAATAAAAATACATCTAATAAGAGGATAAATAGACACTAGTAAGGGTCGTCCTCAACCTGCGACTCTCCGGGCTCCTGGCTCATTACCTGAAAGGGGGAGGGACAACGAACGTCAAAGCGCTAGCGAGCAACATCACAACCAACCCCAAGGGATAGGGCTCGTTGTATGAAATTATAGTTAATACATAATAATATAAATCATTTACACAAGCATTAATGGGTTTTGGCACTTAGGGAAATACAACACGAGCATAGGTACGTCGAGCGAAATAATCCAAATAAGGAAACCCTCATGTATATACCTTGTATCTCAAATTGTAGATCCCTAAATACAAAACCCGAAGTTGGTCACAAAAAAAATAAAGAAAAAGAAATACATACCCATCTCTACCGATAACATGGAAATAAAACGAAGCTACAATAGGTGTCACGTTCAACCTAGGTAGCTATCGAGTCCCGGCCAAATACAATATGTCGTGTACCCAACTTGGTTGAGTAACGTGCTCAAGGTTTAGCAAAAGTCTAATACATGTTTGAAATGGATTATAGTCAAACACGAGGACTTTAATGGATTATAGTCCAACACGAGGACTTAACATGGATTATAGTCCAACACGAGGACTGTGTTCATGAGCTATGAAATACTAGTAGTAAAGGTATACATGTTCTACTCTTGTACATGCCTCGCTGTACGGATCTGAGCTTGTGTCAGAAAAATCATTCTCATATGTGCAGGTGAAATCATAATCACTGTATGCATATATACTTATTTACACCCAACATGTGATTTAAACAGAAACACGAACGAAACAGAAAGAAAGTACTACCATGAGTCGACTCGGGCTCAAATATGAGTCGACTCAACAGAACACATTTGATATTAGAAAAGGACTTTGTGAGCCGACTCATGACAGTCATGGGTCGACTCATGGCTTATGGGTCGATTCGTATACTGACGAGTCAACCCAGCAGAAACAAAAGGCAACACAACTAGACTTCGTGAGTCGACTCATGACAGGCATGGGTCGACTCAACCTGATGAGTCGACTCGTGATGAGTCGTGAGTCGACTTACGGGCTGAAATCTGCATATATCACAAGTTAAATTCACCAACCCGATTCATCCATCCATTACATTGACCTACATCTTTATAGCTATCCATTCTAAACTATGATACAGTGATAAATTCATATCTAGCATGAGGAACAATTACTTATGTGTTAAATCTAACAATTTACCCCTAAACATGAAAAAGGGCATTTGATCAAAAAGAAAACTCATATTTTTATTTCTTAAAAATATTTCTAGATCTGGGTTTTTCTTTAAAAATTCGTGGGTGAGGATTTAAAATCTGAAACACATGATTTCTAGCAATCACCCTAATAAGAACACTGATTGATACTTGAAAATAAGTCTTAGGCTCAATAAAACTCATGGAAAACAATTGTAAACTATTAAAAACGTGGAAGAGGGGTTTGGCGAGATATTACTCGCCTTAGAAGTGATGAAGTACGATCCCCTTCGCTGAAAACCAAAAGAAACTGCTGAAAAATCCTTCGAAACATCCCAAAATCTCCAAGAACACCTAGGGTTTTAGAGAGGAGAGAGGGGAACTAGGGTTTCTGGGAAAAACTGATGAAAAAGAGTGTATTCGGGTGGAGAGAGATATATATATGAGTGGATAAAACCCGACCCGAAACCCAACAGACCCGATCTGAGAAAACTGGAAAACCCTCGATGAGTCGACTCATAACAGTCATGGGTCGACTCATGACTCATGGGTCGACTCATAATATAATGAGTCGACTCAGCAGAGACTAAAAGGTAACAAGACTCGATATCGTGAGTCGACTCATGACAGTCATGGGTCGACTCATGGACTAGAATCTGCATACTACGGTTCTGCTGCATATGATATGAAATTTTGCACACTCAACCTCATTATTGATGCACATATACATACTCAAAAATCTACGGGGTCTTACATTCTTCCCCCTTAAAAGAATTTCGTCCTCGAAATTCAGAAATCATATCCAACTCATAAAGGTCCTTGGAAAAACACATAAGGGTCTACTCCAACCCGCACACATACACATTTCGCAATACTAAATACTAGTTAAGAATATAGCGATATTCATACTTAACGATCCAAAATGATAATATTATTACCTAACCCCTAATCTAACGGAACTAGTACGTCGGGCGAAAAATCCAAACAAGGAACCCCCCATGTATATACCATGTGTTCCGAAAGATTAAGAATTAAGTGAAAATACCCTCATTCTAGTGTTAAATATAAGTATCAATGTATATATAGATATAAGTATACAAGTTAGAAGTTATATCATAAATACTTTAATTTGTTTTACCTACTCGAACAAGTGTGGGTAGTCGCATCGCATGTCCTCCTCGCACTCCCAAGAAGCTTCCTCAACTCTACTTCGGTTTCATTGAACTTTTACCAATGGAATCACCTTGTTCCCGAGTCTCTTGTCTTCTCTAGCAAGTATGGCCACTAGAAACTCAATAGTCGACAAATCATCCCTAAGTTCAATCTCCGGTGCATCCAACACTCGTTGCCGCTCCTCATCATGCAAGTATTTTTTGAGCATAGAAATATGGAATACATTGTGTATACTAGACATAGAAGGTGGAAGATCTAGTCTGTATGACACAGCTCCAATGCACTCCAAAATCCGAAAAGGTCCAATATATCTCGGTGCAAGCTTTCCTCGCCTCCCGAATCGCTGTACACCTTTCATAGGCGATACCTTCCGCATAACCAAATCCCCAATCTGAAACTCTAGGGGTCTTCGCCTCTTATCTGCATAACTCTTCTGCCGACTCTGAGCGGCTAGAATCCGCTCCCTGATCAACGCTACCTTCTCAGTAGTTTGCCTCACAAGCTCCGGTCCAAGCATCAAACTATCCTCCGGCTCTGCCTAACATATCGGTGATCTACAGGGTCTCCCGTATAGTACCTCATATGGAGCCATACCGATCATCGCTTGATAACTGTTGTTATAAGCGAACTCTATCAGTGGGATATGATCCTCCCAACTACCTTGGAAATCAATAATACATGCCCGCAACATGTCCTCCAACACCTGATTCATCCTCTCTGTCTGGCCATCCGTCTGGGGGTGAAATACACTGCTATAGGATAGCGTGCTGCCAAATGAGTACTGAAAACTCCTCCAAAAATGTAAAGTGAAAACCGATCCTCGATCCGACACGATCGTGTCCGGTACTCCGTGAAGTCGAACTATCTCTCGAACGAAGATCCTCGCATAAGTCTCGGCTGTATAAGTGGTCCTCACCGGAATGAAATGTGCTGACTTCGTCAATCGGTCCACTATTACCCAAACAGAATCATTCCCCTTCTTCGACTTCGGCAATGCCATAATAAAATCCATAGAAATATCTGCCCACTTCCACTCTGGAATGGGTAAAGGCTGAAGTGTCCCCGCCGATCTCTGATGCTCTGCCTTCACCTGCTGACAGGTAAAACATCTAGCCACATAATCTGCAATCTCTCTCCGCATACCACTCCACCAGAAACGCCTCTTCAGGTCCTTGTACATCTTGGTAGTCCCTGGATGTACTGTGTACCGAGTACGGTGCGCCTCATCAAATAACTCCCTCTTCAGCTCTACACTGGCTGGCATAACCAATCTACCCTTCATCCGTAGACCTCCATCTGCTCCAATGGTCCAGTCCGCCTTAGGCTCTTTGGAAATCACCCCCTTACGGGTTTGAATCCAAGAGTCTTCCAATTGTGCTCTGACAATCCTGTCACTCCAAGATGGCTGCACTGACATAGCTCCCAAGAATGCACTGATTCCTCCAATCTCAGGTCTAAAATCAAACTGGCTAAGAGTGCTAAGATCTCTGTACAACGAACACCTCAAAGCCGCAACCCGATATCGACGCTTCCTACTCAAAGTATCTGCTACGACGTTCGCCTTCCCTGGGTGATACTGAATCGCAAACTCGTAGTCCTTGATAAACTCAATCCACCTCCTCTGCCTCTGATTGAGTTCCTTCTGAGAAAAGAGATACTTCAGACTCTGATGGTCTGTGAACAGCTCAAACTGCACTCCATACAAGTAGTGCCTCTATGACTTTAGTGCAAACACCACTGCTGCCAACTCCAAGTCATGAGTGGGGTAGTTCTGCTCATGCACCCTCAACTGCCGTGAGATATAGGCTACTACCCTCTGAGTCTGCATCAATACACCTCCTAAGCCTTCCAACGATGCATCTGTATACACAACGAATGTCCTGTCGCTGCTCGGAATGGTTAGAACTGACGCTGTAGTCAACTTAGCCTTCAAAATATCAAAGGCCTCTTGGCACTCCATGCTCCATATGAACTGTACACCCTTCTTCGTAAGGCGTGTAATCGGCGTCGCAATCTTCGAGAAGTCCTGAATGAACTTCCTGTAATATCCAGCTAAACCCAAAAAGCTGCGAATCTCTGACACCGTCTTCGGTGGCTCCTAATCAAGAACTACCGTGACCTTAGCCGGGTCCACTTCTATGCCCTCTCTGCTGATGATGTGACCAAGAAATCTGACTTCTAAAAGTCAAAACTCACACTTGCTGAACTTAGCATACAACTGGTGCTCCTGAAGAGTACTCAACGCTATCCGTAGATGCTCCTCATGATCTGCCTCCGATCTCGAGTAAATGAGTATATCATCGATGAAAACGATCACAAACTGATCTAAGAAGGGACGAAAAACCCGGTTCATCAAATCCATGAATACCACAGGTGCATTGGTCAACCCAAATGGCATGACCAAGAACTCGAAGGACCCATAACGAGTAAGAAAGGCGGTCTTGGGAACATCTATCTCCCGAACCCGCAACTGATGATAGCCAGAATGAAGATCAATCTTCAAGAAATACTGTGCTCCCTGCAACTGGTCAAACAAGTCATCAATCCTAGGTAGTGGGTACCTATTCCAGATAGTGACCTTGTTCAACTCTCGATAATCTATACATAATCTCATGCTGCCTTCCTTCTTCTTCACGAAGAGGACTGGCGCGCCCCACGGAGAATGACTCCGACGAATAAAACCCTGAGCTAACAACTCGTCCAACTGGGTCTGAAGCTCCCTCATCTCAGCTGGTGCCATGCGATAGGGTGCGCGGGATATCAGGGCTGTGCCTGGCTGCAACTCAATACAAAACTCGACCTCTCTCACAGGAGGTAACCCAGGTATGTCCTGAAAGACATCCTGATAATCTGAGACAACTCTAGTCTCCAATAACTTGGCTCCCTGATCCCGTCGCATCACCTCCTCGATGTACACTAGAAATGACTCCGCAAATCGATTGCCCTGAGAGGTAGCTACAATCATCTTGGACCCATCGGACGCTCGCAACTTGACTGTCTTCGCAAAGAAGTCAATACTAATATGGTAGGAAGACAACCAATCCATACCAAGGATGACATCAAACTCGGACATATGCAACACTATCAAATCCACTATGAACTCTGACTCTTCTAGACTGACGGTACACCTCCTACAAACGCTCTCCAGAAGCGATACCTCACCTAAAGGGGTGGAAACAGATAGAGGGGTGTCTAGGGGCTGAGCTACGAGCTAGAGTCTAGTCATAAATGCATGCGAGATGAATGAATGCGAAGCTCCCGAATCGAAAAGAATACGGGCGGGAAGAGAGTTCACAAAGAACGTACCCTCCACTACAGCTCCGCTGGCGCCATGATCACAAGGAACCACTACATATACCCTGCCCGTGGCTGAAGATTGTTTTGCTGATGGTGCTGGAGAATATAGGATAATCTGTCCCTGAGGAACATCCTGAACTGCCCGAATCTGTCCCTCAGTCCTCTGAGCTGCTGGCGGTGCCTCAAGCCTGTTCTGCTGGCCCTGACCTCTGCCCTGCTAGCGCTGCTACTGCTGCTGGTTCGGACCTTTGCCCTGCTGGGCTCCTGCTGGTGCACTACGGCACTCCGATGCCTTATGCCCGACCTTATGACAGTTAAAACAGGATCCCTGGAACTTACGCTGCTGATGCGCTCTCTGCTCCTGTTGGGGTCCCCTTTTATAAGGGCCCCAATGCTGCTGATGTCCAGAAAAGCCTCTCTTGTTCTTGCCCTTGTCGCTGCTCTGTCCTATCTTGACCTTCCCTTCCTTGTCCTTCTGGAACATAGTGGTCTCGATCTCCTGAGAAGTGGTAGCCTCAGCTACCTCCCTGACTGAATAAAATCTCCTCGACACGAGGTACCGTCGGAGATTAGGGCGAAGCCCAGCTAAGAACATCTGAGCCTGATGCTCTCCCGTCTGCCACAAGCCTGTAAAATGTAACAGCTCCATGAATCGGCTCTCAAAGTAAGCCACTGACATGTCCCCCTGAGTCAATCGGGATAACTCAAGCTCCTTCCCAGTCCGTGCTGCAGAAGAAATGTACTGCCCATCGAAGAAGTATATGAAGTCCTCCCATGTGAGGGTCATCCTCTGCTCCGGGGTAAACTGAAGTCGGTGCCACCTCCCGGCATCTCCCTTTAGACTATAGGATGCCAGTCTCTGCTTCTGAACTGAGTCTACACCGAGTATATCGAGAATGTTGCTCACATCCTCCTTCCACTTATGGGCTGCAAGAGGGTCTGGTGACCCCTGGAACTCCGGTGCCCTCATCTTTTGGTTACTCTCAACCATACGGAGCCAAGCTTCCTGCTCCGTGGATCTATCAGGTGCTGCTAGTGGGATAGCTGCAGGTGCTACCTCTGGGTCTCTCTCTCTAATCGGGACGGCTGTTATCCCCTGCTGCTGAGCTACCGGTGGTGGTGGTGTCCGTGGTGCTATGTGAGTCATCACCATCTCCTCAATAGCTGCCATCCGAGCGATAAGAGGGGCCATAAGGTCCACCAGATACTAAGGAGCCTGCTGCGGCTTAGGTGGAGCCTACTGGGGCTCGGACTGAGCTGGCTGCTGCTCAAGTGGAGTCTGCTGTGACTCTGCCCGGCTCGCTCTCCTGGTACGGGGTCTACCTCGTCCTGCCATCTCTCTCCTGATGATAAGAAAATAAAAAAAATTCATGAGTCAAAGTAGACTTTTATAAATAGCGTATCACAATACAATTTTCACGACATATAATATTTGCACAATTCAAAAAAAAATAGTTGTCATAAAAAAAATTTCTCAAATTTTTTGAGATATACGCATATATCGTCCTCACTCATATTAGGAAATCCTTGCGGACTCTATATATGAATCCTAAGAAACTCTATCCTAGCTTCACGACTCGACACAGGATGATCCTAAGGATACTGGAACTAGAGCTCTGATACCAACTGTGACGCCGCTGGGTTCACACAAGGCTGCAGTCCAAGGTGAAACCAGAAGTGTCAAACCTGCCATGCACCCCACCGTGCAATAACATGTTTCACCATCACAATTAACATCTCTCTAGTAGAGTCGACAATAGGTGTAGGTACAAGACAAGTAAAAGGTTTTACAATAAAAACTTAATGAAGTGATAGAACATCAATTTAACACATCTCATCAACCAAATAAGCTGGAGTACATAGTCAAGACTGAAATTAATAGCAACAATCTGGAGATCTCAACATGTCTCAGAATACATAATATCTGATACAGGAAAATAAGGCACACAGCCTTTACAACTCTAGAACATAAACCTCTCTAGTCTAAAAATGTCTCAAATGGAGTACAACAAATAAAAATACATCTAATAAGAGGATAAATAGACACTAGTAAGGGTCGTCCTCAACCTGCGACTCTCTGGGCTCCTGGCTCATTACCTAAAAGGGGGAGGGACAACGAGCGTCAAAGCGCTAGCGAACAACATCACAACCAACCCCAAGGGATAGGGCTCGTTGTATGAAAATACAGTTAATACATAATAATATAAATCATTTACACAAGCATTAATGGGTTTTGGCACTTAGGGAAATACAACACGAGCATAGGTACGTCGAGCGAAATAATCCAAACAAGGAAACCCTCATGTATATACCTTGTATCTCAAATTGTAGATCCCTAAATACAAAACCCGAAGTTTGTCACAAAAAAAAATAAAGAAAAAGAAATACATACCCATCTCTACCGATACCATGGAAATAAAACGAAGCTACAATAGGTGTCACGTTCAACCTAGGTAGCTATCGAGTCCCGGCCAAATACAATATGTCGTGTACCCAACTTGGTTGAGTAACATGCTCAAGGTTTAGCAAAAGTCTAATACATGTTTGAAATGGATTATAGTCCAACACGAGGACTTTAATGGATTATAGTCCAACACGAGGACTTAACATGGATTATAGTCCAACACGAGGACTGTGTTCATGAGCCATGAAATACTAGTAGTAAAGGTATACATGTTCTACTCTTGTACATGCCTCGCTGTACGGATCTGAGCTTGTGTCAGAAAAATCATTCTCATATGTGCAGGTGAAATCATAATCACTGTATGCATATATACTTATTTACACCCAACATGTGATTTAAACAGAAACACGAACGAAACAGAAAGAAAGTACTACGATGAGTCGACTCGGGCTCAAATATGAGTTGACTCAACAGAACACATTTGATATTAGAAAAGGACTTTGTGAGTCAACTCATGATAGTCATGGGTCGACTCATGGCTTATGGGTCGATTCGTATACTGACGAGTCGACCCAGCCGAAACAAAAGGCAACACAACTAGACTTCGTGAGTCGACTCATGACAGTCATTGGTCGACTCAACCTGATGAGTCGACTCGTGATGAGTCGTGAGTCGACTTACGGGCTGAAATTTGCATATATCACAAGTTAAATTCACCAACCCGATTCATCCATCCATTACACTGACCTACATCTTTATAGCTATCCATTCTAAACTATAATACAGTGATAAATTCATATCTAGCATGAGGAATAATTACTTATGTGTTAAATCTAACAATTTACCCCTAAACATGAAAAGGGCATTTGATCAAAAAGAAAACTCATATTTTTATTTCTTAAAAATATTTCCAGATCAGGGTTTTTCTTCAAAAATTCGTGGGTGAGGATTTAAAATCTAAAACACATGATTTCTAGCAATCACCCTAATAAGAACAATGATTGATACTTGAAAATAAGTCTTGGGCTCAATAAAACTCATGGAAAACAATTGTAAACTATTAAAAACGTGGGAGAGGGGTTTGGCGAGATATTACTCGCCTTAGAAGTGATGAAGTACGATCCCCTTCGCTGAAAACCAAAAGAAACTGCTGAAAAATCCTTCGAAACGTCCAAAAATCTCCAAGAACACCTAGGGTTTTAGAGAGGAGAGAGGGGAACTAGGGTTTCTGGGGAAAACTGATGAAAAAGAGTGTTTTCGGGTGGAGAGAGATATATATATGAGTGGATAAAACCCGACCCGAAACCCAACAGACCCGATCTGAGAAAACTGAAAAACCCTCGATGAGTCGTCGCATAACAGTCATGGGTCGACTCATGACTCATGGGTCGACTCATAATATAATGAGTCGACTCAGCAGAGACTAAAAGGCAACAGGACTCGATATCGTGAGTCGACTCATGACAGTCATGGGTCGACTCATGACAGTCATGGGTCGACTCATGGACTAGAATCTGCATACTACGGTTCTGCTGCATATGATATGAAATTTTGCACACTCAACCTCATTGTTGATGCACATATACATACTCAAAAATCTACGGGGTCTTACATTGATACTAGCTCAATAGCTAGATATAATTGCCTCTCTTGAGTTTTGAAAATCAATGATGATTTGGTTTTATGTTCTTATATGATTTACTTGTGATTTATGATTTCAATTAGTTGATTTGTTTTCATTTGAAAACTTTTTACATGATTCTCTTGTTTCTCTTCTTTTGATTTCATAAATCTATTCTTATACATGGTTTTTATAATGAGACACAAATTATTATGTGTCCTCATTGTATATTTTTTTGTGAGTGGTATTTAGCATTTTTTATGCTTGCTCACATATTTGCCATGATCCTTTATTTCATATTCTCCATATGGCACTTTGATAGGGGGAGCAATCCCTATATCTTTCTATGTGTTATACTCACCCATGCTTATTGATAGGGGGAGTTTTCGCTCTCTTAATTCTTTTGTCCCCTTTTTGATGTTGTCAAAGGGGGAGAAATATTATGAGTATACATTTTTTTATTTATATGCATGAGATTTATATATTCATTTCCTTTCATGCATATATCTCTTTTCGTAAATTGTTTGTCATCATTAAAAAGGGGGAGATTGTTGGCCTTCTTGTTTTGATGATGTTTAACAAACAATTTACAACTAATGTTGTTTGTCTAGTGCTTATGTTATCTATTCATTGTAGACAAACAACTAGTTGGAGGATGGATGGAATTGCGCTTTAACGACGATATCAAATAGAGGTTGGCGGAAATGTGGAGTGAAGCAACGTCAATTCAAGTTAAATATCCAATTACAAGCTTCTTCCGCAAAGTTTACCAAGTCATGCTCATTGAAGACCTTCATCAAGCTTGGGTATATTTAGTATAGGTTTATATTATGTGTGTTAAATACCTTAAGCTCAATATCATATACACACACGTATTTGGTTTCTATGTATATATATAGTTATATATATACATGCATGGTTTTGGGTTTTCATGCTTTGGACACACTTGCAAAATACATGAGTTTTCACAAATAGAAATTCAATTTGAGAAATTCTTTTTCTAACATGTTTATTTTCATCTTTATAAACATTTCGCAAAGTTTCATCAAGGTTGGAATTGATTTGTTATGTTTAATGGAATTTACAAAATCATGTTTTGTTCGTGCACATGTTCGTGCATGTTTTACAAAATAGATGAGTTTTCATAAATGGAAAGTGATATTCAAGAAATTCTTTCTTTGACATTTTTATCTACATGTTTATAAACTTTTCTCATAATTTTACTATTTTTGGAGTTGATTTACTATGCCCAATTGATTTTACAAAATCGTATATGTCAGCAGATTTTTAGAAACTGTATTTCTGTGTTAAAACATTTATTTCTCTCAACTGAGAAATGTTTTTTCATAAATTCTTTCTCTAACATGTTCTTATACATGTTTATAACCTTCTCTAAAAATTTCATAATTTTTAGAGTTGATTTACTATTTTTAATTGATTTTACAGAGCTGCATATACAGTGCTACAGTGTCATCGGTCGACCGTGCTACAGTGCGGTCGACCGACGAACTCTCTGGAAGTTTTTGTTCTGTTTTTTGTTCTTCACGGTCGACCGCAGCGGTCGACCGCTAATATATCCGTTAGCTCCCTAACGGCTATTTCTGAGCTGATTTTCTGGGGCTGTTTTTGTCATTTGCTTGGGGTTTTTGGCTGAGGTTTTGGAGGCTATAAATACCCTCTTTGATCTCAGTTCTCCAGTAAGAAAAGAAGTTTTTAAACAAGGGTTTTAAAAAGAGTTTAAGCTTATTTTAAGCTTGTTTAAGGGTTTGGTTTAAAGCTGTTTTGGATTTCACAAGTGGAGGAGATCATCTTCTTGTTTGGGCTCAAATCTCCATCTCTCCATCTTGATCTAGAGAAGTTTTCCTAAACTCAACTCTAGCTTTTATTTATTACTTGTTAATTATCATTTCTATTAAAGCTAGTTTTATATTGAGTTTAGATTTGATTTTATCTCATTGTTACACACACCCATTTGAGCTTATTGTATTTGCATACATAGTATATTAGGGTTGTGAGAGATTGTAACATTGAGTTGTGATTTCATTGAGTTCTCATCTATTGTAGAGAACAAATTTATATTTGTTATATTGTATGGTGAAGTTTTCGGTGAACTAGAAAACCGATTGTGAGGAGTGACGTTGTTCGGTGAGTGTTGAAAACCGACACTGTGAGGTGTAAACGTTATTCGGGTGAGCGTAGAAAACCCGGTTGTGATAGTGGATTTCTCCCCGGGAGTAGGGAGCGGAGACGTAGGATGGAAGGTCCGAACTCCGTGATCATTTGAGTGTGTTTGAGTTTGTCATTGGCGCATTTGCTTTTGCACTTATCTTATATCGCCAATTGTGCATTGCTCATTTATTTCATCCACTATCTAGTTCACATTGTTTACCCTTGTGTTAGTTTACATATCCTTGCATATATCATATTGTATATCTCTTTGGTAGGATATATCACATTGTGTTAGTTTTATATCCTTGTACATACATTGCCTATATCTCTTTGTTAGGATATATCTTGTTGTTCATATTGATTATCCTAGTTCATATAACTTGTTATATTTCATACTTGCTAGGATAACTTGTTAATTAATTTTAATTGGCATTTAAATCGGATTAGATTAGCAAAAGACCCTAATCACCCCCCCTCTAGGGTCTAACAATTTCATCATCCAACATACAAAAATATAAAGTGAATCTCTGAAATAACTAGTCTGGAGATCTCAACAAGTCTCAAATACAGAATATCTGATAAAAGAAAATAAGGCACACAGCCTTTATAACTTGTAGAACATAACTCTCAAATGTCTAAACAAAATATCTATAGTGGAGATCCATAAATAAAATAAAACTACAAATAAAAGATGGACGCTAATAAGTATCGCCATCAACCTACGACTCTCCGTACACCTGGCTCGTTACCTAAAATAGGAGGGGATAACGAGCATCAAAGCGCTAGCGAGCAACATCACAACCAACCCTAAGGGAGAGGGCTCGTTGCATATTGAAAATACAGTTAATACATATATACATGAAATCATTGATCCTAACAATAAGAGGATTTTAGTATTTAGGAAATTACAACACGAGCATAGGTACGTCGAGCGAAATAATCCAAACAAGGAAACTCTCATGTATATACCTTGTATCTTAAATTGTAAATCCCTAAATACCAAACCCAAGATCTAATACAGGAAAAATAATATAAAGAAGACTAACCAATCTCAGAACTCAAATACTTTGTCATGTCAAAACCCACATAAGTATCATGTCCAGTCTATGTAAGTGTAAGTGTCATACTCAAGGTTTAAACAGGTGTCCAACACATGGACTAAGACTAGGTGTAGTGGATGCCCAACAAATGGACTGCATATATAAATTGTCTAACATATGAACTGAATGATGAATGTCCAACACATAGACTGAATATAATAAATGTCCAACACATGGACTGAATATGATGAATGTCCAACACATGGACTACACATAATAATTGCTTAACACATGGACTGAATGAAATGTGTAGAATATCGATGAGATATATGAAAAGGATGCATATACACTAATTTCACAGGTGTCTCGGTGTTCAAATCTAAACTCATGTCCGCAAGCCATCTCATATATGAAGATACATAATAAACAATAATTTCTAACGCCAAATATTCGAGGTGACTCCTCGTTCATATTAAAGCACACAACAAAAGTAAACATGCACAAACTGTGCCGGCGATCAACCAAAATAGGCAGAAACCCTTCATAGGTTTCTGTCTGCTTCGAAATAAATCTAGAAGTAACATCATTATTTTCTAAGCATAATATTACTGATATCAACATATATGAAACAACATGAAATGAAATATTAGCATGTAAATATATCGTCAAAACCCTAAACATTTATATACACATGTTTAAACATTTTAAAAACAAAAACTTGTGATTTAATTCATGATTAATAAATTTCAGATCTGAAATTTGTCAAGGTTACTGTTATAATCAATTAGAAAATTATGATAATGTATTCTCACTTCATAAGTTATAAAGATCTATCTTTTGTACACTAAAAATATGTTTTAGGCTCGAAAAATCCGAATAAAACTTAATAAAACATGCAAAAAAAAGGATGCAGAGTTGGGTGAGATGTTACTTGCCTCAGATGCTGAAAAACTCCTGCCACGTGAAAGATAACCAATTCCCTTCACTGTACTTTACAAAACCCGCTGAAAAATCCTCCGAAATCCCTAAATATCGCCAAAGAAAAGAACTAGGGTTTGAGATAGGGGAAAAGAGCCTGCTAGGGTTTGGAACACAGGAAAAAAGAGATGTTTTTCGTGTTTAAACATGCGTATATATGACAGCAAACCCGAAAAACTACAGCCCAAAACCCGAAACCCGAAATTGGAAAACCCAGTCTGACTAGAAACATACTCTTTGGTATTATAGCTGTAACTTTCGCATCCGACCTCAGAATGAGGCGATTAAAGATTTTTTGGAAAGCTACGGAAGATATCTACAACTTCGGTCTTTTAAATTTTTCCATATTCATAATGTATCAGTGTGTAAAATATAAAATCTCTCCATTGGTCATAAATTTCCAGATTTATACATCGAGCATGATTTGTGCATTTGCTCTTATATATATACATATATACATTGAATTGATTTCAAATCAATTCCTAGCATACTCAAACATTATAATATGTTATTTATAAATATATAACATATTTATTATTATTTATCATAAAATATTCAAATTTTTAGGGTTTTACAATCACGGAGTTCGGTCACTCCCGACCTACGTCTCCGCTCCCCACTCTCGAGAAGAATCTCCACTATCTAAAAAGATAACTACACAATCGGTTTTTACCGCTCACCGATAAATATTTACAACACTCACAATGTAATCACACAATACAGTCTCTAAGTGTTGGCCTCTCACGTGTCGCCTTCCTCAAGTGTTCAGATTTATAACCTCTCCCTAGGCTTTACAACCGATACCACTCCTCTTGGAATCAACCACGTCTCTCACCAACCACTCCTTTTGGTGTACTTGTGTATTATAATATGATGACAACAACAAAACTCAAATTACACATAGATTTGTTTTCTAACAAGATGAGAACTCAATTAAGCTCACACTCAATGTATCATAAAGTATGAAATACTAAAAGCTCGATAGGAGGTGTGTATGTGATCAATGAGCAATAATCAAATTAAACTTAAAATAAGATCTAGCTTAAAGAAAAAGATAATCAATAAAAAAATATATAAATATAAGCTAGAAATTAAGTTTAGTAAAACTTCTCTGAAAATAAGAGTGAGAGAGATTGAGATTGAAGCCTAAACACGAAAAAATAATCTCTTTTTCCTCTTGTGAAAACCACATCACATAAACACTTGTAAAATACTTGAAAACACTAAACAAACTTGCCCAAAGCTTGATTTTTATTTTTCATAGTTAGTTTAGAAGTTTGTGGGAAAGGGGTATATATATGATCACAAAACAAAACCTAAAAATTAAGAAAATCTAAGTAAAAAGGCAAAAACCCGAAAAATCAGCAAACTAAAAAACTACCCGTTACTGTACAACTGATACATTTTTGGTCGACCGTTAGACTTGTGTCAGTCGACCGATGGGTGTCTATCGGTTGACCAATACAAGTGTGTCAGTTGACTAAAAAACCTTGAGAATTAAAAACTAAAAAACTCTTTCTGGCCGGTCGACCGGTGCATCACGTTCGGTCGACCGAAACTGATAAAAAAACCGATACTTAAATTTTCAGAATTCTAACTTTTAAAATATAATTGAAAATAACAAATAAATTCCAAAAATAGTAAAATTATGGGAAATGTTTATAAATATGAAAACAAACATGTTTGAGAAGAACTTTTTGAATTTACAATTTTCCATTTGTAAAAACTCAACATTTTGCAAAAGTGTTAGAAATACGAGTTCGTAATTTCTTGTTTTTGACACAATGATCATATGCAAGTTTGAAAAACTGTTTTAGTGGATTAATGGACTTAATAAGAGATTTGAAGCATTGTTGTTAAGCCAATAATCTAGAAACTTAATATATTCTCAAAAATGTGCATGTGTATGGATTGAGCTTATAAGCATAATATACAAAGTATAATCCTACGCTATTTTACCCAAGCCAATGATCTTCGTTTGAGCTCGATCTTGGTGACAGATAAAACAATTAAAGAATCTTGATATTAGTTGCGACGGCTTCATTACAAAATTATTCAAGCTTCAGGAATATCATCGTTATGCTCAAATATGTCCTGAATGCATATAATATAAAAACACAAACACTAGAAACAAGATTAGAAATTATTTGTTAATCATCAAAACAAGATTAGGGTCTGAGCGGGAGTATTATCATTTTAGATTGTTAAGTATGAATATCCCTACATGCTCATCTTGAGATTCATACCCCGAGATGGGTATGTTTTTCGAATTTTGAGGACGAAATTCTTTTAAGGGGGGAAGAATGTAAAACCTCGAAATTTTTATAAGGAATAGGTGTGAATTTTTGGTAATAAATAATTTTTTTGTGATGAATAATCATGTATATGTTAGATGAATGTGATTATCAGTGTTTGGGAACCCAACAAGTGTTTATATGTGAGAGAATTTAAGTGGTTTGAACAGCATGTGACAAATCATCCAGGTTGACATTTTTCTTCTGAGCGGTCGACCGCAGTGGACGCGACGGTCGACCGCACATTATTCTCGCACACAAGAAACCTTTTTCCTATTGTGCGGTCGACCGCACTGGGCGTGACAGTCGACCGCACAACAGGCAGAGAATTTTTCTGTGTTGGGTCTTAATGGGCTTCGGGTCGGGTTCGGGTCGGGTTGTGGAGTTAGTATATATACTATTATACCCAAGAGAGCCCTCTTTTCATCTGAAATCAGAACCCTAGCCCCCTTCTCTCCCCTAAAACCCTAGTTCTCATTTCTTGGTGATTTGGGAGAAACTTTGAAGGGTTTTCAGCAGATTTTTGGTGGATTCAGCGAGAGGGATCATTTTCCTTCAGATCTAGGGCTTTGTTCTCATCAGAGGCGAGTAACATCTCGCCCAACTTCTACCCTTTTTATGTTTCATGTTTTATTTTGGAGATTAATCCGGTTTTATTGAGCCAAAACCGTATTTTCGTAGATACAACAGATCCTTATGACACATGATATGATAATCAAATGTTTCAGATTTTAAAAGCACACCAATGAACTGTATTAAGGAGATCTAGATCTGAAAAATGATTTTTAAAAGAGTAAATTTCTGTTTTATTGAATAAACAGTTTTTAATTCATGTTTATTTATGCTTGGGATCTTGATGATAGATTTTAAATGTTTCAAATTCGTAGTTTTCTGTTCTACGACTTTGTATAAATGTTAGATTTTCATTAATCTAGAAATCATCGAATTAAATTATGATTTGAAGCCGACAGAAACCCTAACTGGGCTTCTGTCAGCTTCGCGGTCGACCGTGGCGGACGCGGTGGTCGACCGCTCTGAGATATTTTCCAGCAGAAGGTTTATGCTCCTTGAGCGGTCGACCGGCATGACCTCAGCGGTCGACCGCCGCTCAGTATTGAGCACAGTGACTCTTTAACGCTGTGAGCGGTCGACCGGAGTAGCCTCTGCGGTCGACCGCCGCACAGTTTTGCGCATGTTGATTTTCTGTTGATCTTTTCACGTGTTTGAGAGTTCACCTCGTTCATCTCCCACTAGTTTGCGATGTTAGTGACTTATCTACACATGGGGGCTGACTTGTGACACAAATTTAGACCGCATATTGAAACTCGTGCAAGATTGGGATATGTATATCTTTCCTCATATACTAGTAATAAATACGCCTCTTCGTTCATAGTCCATGTGTTGAGCATACATTATTATTAATCCATGTGTTGGATACTTATCATCTCAGTCCATGTGTTAGACCTGTATTTTATTCAGTCCATGTGTTGAACATGCATTACCTTTAGTCCATGTGTTGGACATTTTTTTTTGGCTAAACCTTGAGCATTATACACATTTGGGTTTTGAGCACGACATCTTGATATAGTTGGACATGATAGCTACCTAGGCTGTGTATGACACTTATTTTAATTGTGTAACTTTGACATAATTGTGTTTATTGGTAGAGATGGTATTGTTGTCTTTTCCTTATTGTTCATGTATTAGACTCCGGGTTTGGTACTTAGGGATTTTCAATTTGAGATACAAGGTATATACATGAGGGTTTCCTTGTTTGGATTATTTCGCTCGACATACATATGCTCGTGTTAAAAATTCCCTAAGTACTAAAACCCCTTATTCTTAGGACATTTGATTATATATATATGTTTTGTGATAACAATATTTTCTTATACAACGAGCCCTCTCCCTTGGGGTTGATTGTGATGTTGCTCGCTAGCGCTTTGATGCTCGTTGTCCCTCCCCTATTCAGGTCACGAGCCAGGAGCCCGGAGAGTCGCAGGTTGATGGCGACACACTTTAGTGTTCAGCTTTCCATTCTAACTATGTATTTTTTTAGGCCTCCACTGTAGTTGTTGTTAGACATTTGAGGACTATTTTCTAGATGTTGTAAAGGCTGTATGACCTTATTTCCTTACTTCGATATTTTGTATTTGAGACTTGTTGAGAACCCCAGTTTAACTACTTCAGCCATTGACTATGTATTTCTGTATGTTGGATGATGAGATATCTATGTGGTTGTTATCATTTCATCAGTTATCACCTGTATTATCTTTTACTTGCTTTTGTACCTACACCTGTTGTTGACTCTACTAGAGAGATGTTAATTGTGATGGTGAAACATGTTATTGTACGGTGTGGTGCATGGCAGGTTTGACATTCTTGGTTTTATCTTGGACTACAGCCTTGTGTGAACCCAGGGGCGACACAGTTGGTATCAGAGCTCTAGTACCAGTATCCTTAGGATCACCATGTATCGAGGCGTAGAGCTAGGATAGAGTTTCTTAAGATTCATGTACAGAGTCCGAAAGGATTTCCTAGTATGAGTGAGGACGATATATATGCGTATATCTCAAAATTTGAGAATTTTTTTTTATTTATGACAACTATTTTGTATAAATTTAAAGTATTTGCGTGTATACTATACGTTGTGAAAGATTTGTATTGTGATACACTATTTATAGACATATATTGTTGACTTATAAACTTTTATTTTTCTTATCATCAGAGAGAGAGAGAGATGGCAGGACGTGGTAGACCTTGTACTCGGAGAGCTTAACAGGCAGAGTCACAACAGGCTCCACCCGAGCAGCAGTAAGCACAAACCGAGCCACGGCAGGCACCACCCGAGCCACAGCAGGCACAACCCGAGCCGTAGCAGGCTCCTCAGTACTTGGTGGATGTTATGGCTCCTCTCATTGCCAGGATGACAGCCATTGAGGAGTTGGTGATGACTCATATAGCACCACAGCCACCACCACCACCGGTAGCTCAGCAGCAGAGGATACCCGCCGTTCCTGTCAGAGAGAGATCCCCAGAGATCACGTCGACAGCCATTCCTCTAGCAGTCCCAGATAGAGCCACAGAGCAGGAGGCTTTGCTCCGTATGGTAGAGAGGTACCAGAAGATGAGGGCACCAGAGTTCCAGGGGTCACCAGACCCTCTTACAACCCATAAGTAGAAGGAGGATGTGAGCAATATACTTGACATACTCAGTGTGGACTCAGTTCAGAAGCAGAGGTTGGCATCCTACAGCCTGAAGGGAGATGCCGGGAGATGGTACCTACTTCAGTTTACTCCAGAGCAGAGGATGACCCTCACATGGGAGGACTTCATATACTTCTTTGATGGGCAGTATATTTCTTCTGCAGCACGGACTGGGAAGAAGCTTGAGTTATCCCAGTTGACTCAGGGGGACATGACAGTTGCAGATTTTGAGAGAAGGTTCATGGAGTTGCTACATTTCACGGGTATGTGGCAGACCGGAGAGCGTCAGGCTCAGATGTTCTTAGCAGGGCTTCGCCCTAATCTCCGTTGGTACCTCGTCTCGAGGAGGTTCTATTTAGTTAGAGAGGTAGCTGAGGCCGCCACTTCACAGGAGATTGAGACTACTATGTTACAAAAGGATAAGGAAGGGAAGGCCAAGGCAGTGCAGAGCAGGGACAAGGGCAAGAACAAGAGATCTTTTTCTTGACCTTAGCAGCAGTATCAGGGCCCTTATAAAAAGGGACCCCAGCAAGATCAGAGGGCGTTTTAGCAGTGCAAGTTCCAGGGATCTTGTTATAACTGTCGCAAGGTTAGGCATAAGGCATCGGAGTGCCGTAGCACACCAGCAGGAGCCCAGTAGGGCATGGGTCCGAACCAGCAGCAGCAGCGACAGCAGGGCAGAGGTCAGGGCCAGCAGAATAGATTTGAGGCACCACCAGCAGCTCAAAGGACTGAGGGATAGGTCCGAGCAGTTCAGGAGGTTCCTCAGGGGTAGATTATCCCATATTCTCCACCTCCATCAGCAGAGCATTCTTCAGCTACAGGCAGGGTGTATGTAGTGGTTCCCTGTGATCATGGAGCTAGCGGAACCGTAGTGGAGGGTACGTTCCTTGTGAACTCTCTTCCCGCCTGTATTCTTTTTGATTCGGGAGCTTCGCATTCCTTCATCTCTCATGCATTTATGACTAGACTCCAGCTCGTAGCTCAGCCTCTAGACACCCCTTTATCAGTTTCCACCCCTCTAGGTGAGGTATCGCTTTTGGAGAGCATTTGTAGGAGGTGTACCATCAGTCTAGATGAGTCAGAGTTCATAATTGATTTGATAGTATTGCATATGTCTGAGTTTGATGTCATCCTTGGTATGGATTGGTTGTCCTCCTATCATATTAGTATTGACTGCTTTGCGAAGACAGTCAAGTTACGAACGTCCGACGGGTCCGAGATGATTGTAGCCACCTCTCAGGGCAATCATTTTGCGGAGTCATTTCTGGCGTACATCAAGGAGGTGATGTGACGGGATCAGGGTGTTGATTTATTAGAGACTAGATTTGTCTCAGAGTATCAGGATGTCTTTCAGGACATACCTGGATTACATCCTGTGAGAGAGGTTGAGTTCTGTATTGAGTTGCAGCCAGGCATAGCCCCGATATCCCGCGCACCCTATCGCATGGCACCAGCTAAGATGTGAGAGCTTCAGACCCAGTTGGACGAGTTGTTAGCTCTGGGTTTTATTCGTCGGATTCATTCTCCGTGGGGCGCACCGGTCCTCTTCATGAAGAAGAAGGATGGTAGTATGAGATTGTGCATAGATTATAGAGAGTTGAACAAGGTCACTATCCGGAACATGTACCTATTACCTAGGATTGATGACTTGTTCGATTAGTTGTAAGGAGCATAGTATTTCTCGAAGATTGATCTTCGCTCAGGCTATCATCAGTTGCGGGTTCGGGAGATGGACGTTCCCAAGACCAATTTTCTTACTCGATACGGATCTTTCGAGTTTTTGGTCATGCCATTTGGGTTGACCAATGCCCCCGCGGTATTCATGGATTTGATGAACCGGGTTTTTCGTTCCTTCTTGGATCAGTTTGTGATCGTTTTTATTGATGATATACTCATCTACTTGAGATCAGAGGCAGAACACGAGGAGCATCTACGGGTAGCTTTGAGGACTCTGCAGGAGCATCAGTTATATGCCAAGTTCAGCAAGTGTGAATTTTGGCTTTCAGAAGTCAGATTTCTCGGCCACGTCATCAGTAGATAGGGAATAGCAGTTGATCCAGCTAATGTTTTAGCAGTTCTTGATTGGGAGCCGCCGAAGACAGTGACCGAGATTCGCAGCTTTTTGGGTCTAGCTGGCCACTACAGGAAGTTCATTCTGGACTTCTCGAAGATTTCGGCGCCGATTTCATGCCTTATGAAGAAGGGTGTACAGTTCATTTGGAGTGTGGAGTGTCAGAAGGCCTTTGATACATTGAAGGCTAAGTTAACTACATCACCGATTTTGACTATTCCGAGCAGCGACAGGACATTTGTCATGTATACCGATGCATCGTTGGCAGGCTTAGGTGGCGTATTGATGTAGACTCAGAGAGTAGTAGCTTATATCTCACGGCAGTTGAGGGTGCATGAACAGAACTATCCCACTCACGACTTGGAGTTGGTAGCAGTGGTATATGCACTGAAGTCATGGAGGCACTACCTATATGGAGTGCAGTTTGAGTTATTCACAGACCATCAGAGTCTGAAGTATCTCTTTTCTCAGAAGGAACTCAACCAGAGACAGAGGAGATGGATTGAGTTTATCAAGGACTACGAGTTCGCGATTCAGTATCATCCGGGGAAGGCGAACATTGTAGCAGATGCTTTGAGTAGGAAGCGTCGACATCGGGTTGCGGCTTTAAGGTGTTCACTGTTCAGAGATCTTCTTACTCTTAGCCAGTTTGATTTTAGACCCGAGATTGGAGGAACCAGTGTGTTTTTGGGAGCTGTATCAGTGCAGCCATCTTGGAGTACCAGAGTTGTCAGAGCTTAGTTGGAAGACTCTTGGATTCAAATCCGAAAGGAAGAGATTTCCAAAGAGCCTAAGACTGATTAGACCATTGGAGCAGATGGAGGTCTACGGATGAAGGATAGATTGGTTATGCCAGCCAGTACAGAGCTGAAGAGGGAGTTATTTGATGAGGCATACCATACTCGGTATACAGTACATCCAGGAACCACCAAGATGTACAAGGACTTGAAGAGACATTTTCTAGTAGAGCGGTATGCGTAGAGAGGTTGCAGACTATGTGGCTAGGTGTTTTACCTGTCAGCAAGTGAAGGCAGAGCATCAGAGACCAGCAAGAACACTTCAGCCTTTGCCTATTCCGGAGTGGAAGTGGGCGGATATTTCTATGGACTTTATTGTAGGGTTGCCAAAGTCAAAGAAGGGGAATGATTCTGTTTGGGTGATAGTGGACCGGTTGACGAAGTCAGCATATTTTATTCCAGTGAGGAACACTTATATAGCCGAGACTTATGCGAGGATCTTTATTCGGGAGATAGTTCGACTGCACGGAGTTCCAGATACGATCGTGTTGGATCGAGGATCGGTTTTTACTTCGCACTTTTAGAGGAGCTTCCAGGACTCTTTTGGCAGCAGGCTATCTTATAGCAGTGTATTCCACCCACAGACGGATGGTCAGACGAAGAGGGTGAATCAAGTGTTGGAGGACATGTTGCGAGCATGTGTCATTGACTTTTAAGGCAGCTGGGAGGATCATAATGCATTGATAGAGTTTGCTTATAACAACAGTTATCAAGCGACGATCGGTATGGCTCCGTATAAGGCATTGTACGATAGACCCTGTAGATCACCGATATGTTGGGTAGAGCCAGAGGATAGCTTGATGCTTGGGCCAGAGCTAGTGAGGCAGACTACTGAGAAGGTAGCATTGATTAGAGAGCGGATTCTAGCAGCTCAAAGTTGGCAGAAGATGTATGCAGATAAGAGGCTAAGACCACTAGAGTTTCAGATTGGGGATTTGGTTATGTTGAAGGAATCGCCTATGAAAGGGGTGCAGCGATTCGAGAGGCGAGGGAAGCTTGCACCGAGATATGTTGGACCCTTCCGGATTTTGGAGCGCGTTGGAGCTGTGTCATACAGACTAGATCTTCCAGCATCTATGTCTAGTGTACACAATATATTCCATATTTCTATGCTCAAGAAGCACTTGCATGATGAGGAGCAGCAGCGAGTGTTGGATGCACCGGAGATTGAGCTTCGGGATGATTTGACTACTATTGAGATCCCAGTGTCTATACTTGCTAGAGAAGACAAAAGGCTCAGGAACAAGGTGATTCCATTGTTGAAAGTTCAATGGAACCGAAGTGGATTGGAGGAAGCTTCTTGGGAGCGTGAGGAGGACGTGCGACGCGACTACCCATATTTATTTGAGTATGTAAATTAATTAAACTTATTTATGATGGGAATGCTTACTTGTGTTTTTTTTATAAATAACCTTGATGTTTATATTTAACGCTAAAACGAGGATATTTTCGCTTAATTCTTAATCTTTTGGGACACATGGTATATATATGGGGGGTTCCTTGTCTAGATTTTTCGCCCGATGTACTAGTCCCACCAGATTAGGGTCTAAACGGAAATATTATCATTTTAGATTGTTAAGTATGAATATCCCTATATGCTCATCTTGAGATTCATACCCCGAGATGGGTATGTTTTTCGAAATCGAGGACGAAATTCTTTTAAAGGGGGAAGAATGTAAAACCTTGAAATTTTTATAAGGAATAGGTGTGAATTTTTGGTAATAAATAATTCTTTTGTGATGAATAATCATGTATATGTTAGATGAATGTGATTATCAGTGTTTGGGAACCTAACAAGTGTTTATATGTGAGAGAATTTGAGTGGTTTGAACAGCATGTGACAAATCATCCAGGTTGGCATTTTTCTTCTGAGCGGTCGACCGCAGTAGACGCGGCGGTCGACCGCACATCGTTCTCGCACACAGGAAACCTTTTTCCTATCGTGCGATCGACCGCACTGGGCTCGGCGGTCGACCGCACAACAGGCAGAGAGTTTTTCTGTGTTGGGTCTTAATGGGTTTTGGGTCGGGTTCGGGTCAGGTTGTGGAGTTAGTATATATACTATTATACCTAAGAGAGCCCTCTTTTCATCTGAAATCAGAACCCTAGCCCCCCTTCTCTCTTCTAAAACCCTAGTTCTCATTTCTTAGTGATTTGGGAGGAACTTTGAAGGGTTTTCAGCGGATTTTTAGTGGATTCAGCGAGAGGGATCATTTTCCTTCAGATCTAGGGCTTTGTTCTCATCAGAGGCCAGTAACATCTCGCCCAACTTCTTCCCTTTTTATGTTTCATGTTTTATTTTGGAGCTTAATCTGGTTTTATTAAGCCAAAACCGTATTTTCGTAGATACAACAGATCCTTATGACACATGATATGATAATCAAATGTTTCAGATTTTAAAAGCACACTAATGAACTGTATTAAGGAGATCTAGATCTGAAAAATGATTTTTAAAAGAGTAAATTTCTGTTTTATTGAATAAACAGTTTTTAATTCATGTTTATTTATGTTTGGGATCTTGATGATAGATTTTAAATGTTTCAAATTCGTAGTTTTCTGTTCTATGACTTTGTATAAATGTTAGATTTTCATTAATCTAGAAATCATCGAATTAAATTGTGATTTGAAGCCGACAGAAACCCTAACTGGGCTTCTGTCAGCTTTGCGGTCGACCGCGAAGGACGCGGAGGACGACCGCTCTGAGATATTTTCCAGCAGAAGGTTTCTGTTCCTTGAGCGGTCGACCGGCATGACCTTAGCGGTCGACCGCCGCTCAGTATTGAGCACAGTGACTCTTTGACGCTGTGAGTGGTCGACCGGAGTAGCCTCTGCGATCGACTGCCACACAGCTTTGTGCATGTTGATTTTCTGTTGATCTTTTTGCGTGTTTGAGAGATCACCTCGTTCATCTCCCACTAGTTTGCGATGTTAGTGACTTATCTACACATGGGGGCTGACTTGTGACACAAATTTAGACCGCACATTGAAACTCGTGCAAGATTGGGATATGTATATCTTTCCTCATATACTAGTAATAAATACGCCTCTTCGTTCATAGTCCATGTGTTGAGCATATATTATTATTAATCCATGTGTTGGATACTTATCATCTCAGTCCATATGTTGGACCTGTATTTTATTTAGTCCATGTGTTGGACATGCATTACCTTTCGTCCATGTGTTGAACATTTTTTTTTGGCTAAACCTTGAGCATTATACACATTTGGGTTTTGAGCACGACATCTTGATATAGTTGGACATGATAGCTACCTAGGCTGTGCATGACACTTATTTTAACTATGTAACTTTGACATAATTGTGTTTATTGGTAGAGATGGGATTGTTGTCTTTTCCTTATTGTTCATGTATTAGACTCCGGGTTTGGTACTTAAGGATTTTCAATTTGAGATACAAGGTATATACATGAGGGTTTCCTTGTTTGGATTATTTAGCTCGACATACCTATGCTCGTGTTGAAAATTCCCTAAGTACTAAAACCCGGCCCTTATTCTTAGGACATTTGATTATATATATATATGTTTTGTGATAACTGTATTTTCTTATACAACGAACCCTCTCCCTTGGGGTTGGTTGTGATGTTGCTCGCTAGCGCTTTGACGCTCGTTGTCCCTCCCCCTTTCAGGTCACGAGCCTGGAGCTCGGAGAGTCGTAGGTTGATGGCAACACACTTTAGTGTTCAACTTTCCATTCTAGCTATGTATTATTTTGGGGCTCCACTTTAGTTGTTGTTAGACATTTGAGGACTATTTTCTAGATGTTGTAAAGGCTGTATGACCTTATTTCCTTACTTCGACATTTTGTATTTGAGACTTATTGAGAACCCCAGTTTAACTACTTCAGCCATTGATTATGTATTTCTGTATGTTGGATGATGAGATATCTATGTAGTTGTTATCATTTCATCAGTTATCACTTGTATTATCTTTTACTTGCTTTTGTACCTACACCTGTTGTTGACTCTACTAGAGAGATGTTAATTGTGATGGTGAAACATGTTATTGCACGGTATGGTGCATGGCAGGTTTGACATTCTTGGTTTCACCTTGGACTGCAGCCTTGTGTGAACCCAGGGGCATCACAGTTGGTATCAGAGCTCTAGTTCCAGTATCCTTAGGATCACCATGTGTCGAGTCGTGGAACTAGGATATAGTTTCTTAGGATTCATGTATAGAGTCCGAAAGGATTTCCTAGTATGAGTGAGGACTTTATATATGCGTATATCTCAAAATTTGAGAATTTTTTTTATTTATGACAACTATTTTGTATAAATTTAAAGTATTTGCGTGTATACTATACGTTGTGAAAGATTTGTATTGTGATACACTAGTTATAGACATATATTGTTGACTCATAAACTTTTATTTTTCTTATCATCAGAGAGAGAGATGGCAGGACGTGGTAGACCTCGTACTCGGAGAGCTGAACAGGCAGAGTCACAGCAAGCTCCACCCGAGTAGCAGTCAGTACAAACCAAGCCACGGCAGGCACCACCCGAGCCACAGCAGGCACCACCCAAGCCGCAGCAGGCTCCTTAGTACTTGGTGAATATTATGGCTCCTCTCATTGCCAGGATGACAGCCATTAAGGAGTTGGTGACGACTCATATAGCACCACGGACACCACCACCACCGGTATCTCAGCAGCAGGGGATACCCGTCGTTCCTGTCAGAGAGAGATCCCCAGAGATCACGCCGGCAGCCATTCCTCTAGCAGTCCCAGATAGAGCCACAGAGTAGGAGGCTTGGCTCCGTATGGTAGAGAGGTACTGTTGGCCTCTTTGTTTTGATGATGTTTAACAAATAATTTACTACTAATGTTATTTGTCTAGTGTTTGTGCATTTCTATTTATTATAGACAAACAACATATTGGAGGATGGATGGAATTGTGCCTACAAGATCATATCTAATGGAGGTTGGTGGAATTGTGGAGTGAAGCAACATACAATTCAAGTTAAAGATCAAGTTCAAGCTTCATCCGCAAAGTGTACCAAGTCAAGCTCAATGAAGATCAAGATCAAGCTTGGGTAATATAGTTTAGATTTTATATTATGTGTGTTTAGTACCTTAAGCTCAATATCATATACACACACGTATTTGGTTTCTATGTATATATATAGTTATATATATACATGCATGGTTTTGAGTTTTCATGCTTTGGACACACTAGCAAAATACATGAGTTTTCATAAATGGAAATTTAATTTGAGAAATTCTTTTTCTAACATGTTTTTTTTCATGTTTACAAACATTTCGCAAAGTTTCATCAAGTTTGGAATTGATTTGTTATGTTTAATGGAATTTGCAAAATCATGTTTTTGTTCGTGCACATGTTCGTGCATGTTTTACAAAACAGATGAGTTTTCATAAATGGGAAGTAGTATTCAAGAAATTCCTTCTTTGACATGTTTATCTACATGTTTAGAAACTTCCCTCAAAATTTTACTATTTTTGGAGTTGATTTACTGTGCCCAATTGATTTTACAAAATCATGTATGTCTGCAGTTTTTCAGAAACTATAAATCTGTATTCAAACATTTATTTCTATCAACTAGGAAATGCTTTTTCAGAAATTCTTTCTCTAACATGTTATTCTATATGTCTGGAACTTTCCCACAAATTTTCATAATTTTTGGAACTGTTTTACTATTTTTAATTGATTTTACAAAACTAATACGCACTGCTACAGTACCCGCGGTCGACCGCCACGGTCGACCGCCAAACTCTCTGAAAGTTACCATTGCCCAACGGCTCTATTTTTCCTGATTCCGATTTTTTAGGGATTTGCCTTGTTTTTTGGGCTTTCTTTGGCTTTGGGTTGTTGTATTGAGTTCTTATAAATACTCATCATCACTCAACACTTAGAACTATCCAAGAGAATGTTTTAACCAAGTTTAAAAGAGTTTTAACAAGGGTTTTAGTTTGGTTTAAGTGTGTTTAAGAAACTTTTAAGCATTTGGAAGTTTAAGTTTGAGAAATCAATTTCACAAGAGCTTGAGGAGATCATCTATTGGTGTTTGGGCATCCAACTATTCTCCCTCTACCTCTTGATCTATTGAGAAGTTTTCTAAACTCTACTCTAGCTTTTATTTATTAATTATTTGTTAATTATCATTTCTATTAAAGCTAGTTTTTATATTGAGTTTAGATTTAATTTTATCTCATTGTTACACACACCCACTTGAGCTTATTGTATTTGCATACATAGTATATTAGGGTTGTGAGAGATAGTAACATTGAGTTGTGCTTAATTGAGTTCTCATCTATTATAGAGAACAAATTTATATTTGTTACATTATGAGTGGTGTAAGGTTTTCGGTGAGCTAGAACACCGAGTGTGTTGTGAAGTTTTTGGTGAGCTAGAAAATCGAGTGTGAGGAGTGAACGTTGTTCGGTGAGCGTTAAAAACCGACACTGTGAGGTGTAAACGTTGTTCGGGTGAGCGTAGAAAACCCGGTTGTGATAGTGGATTTCTCTCCGGGAGTAGGGAGCGGAGACGTAGGACGGAAGGTCCGAACTCCGTGATCATTTGAGTGTGTTTGAGTTTGTCATTGGTGCATTTGCTTTGCATTTATCTTATATCGCCAATTGTGCATTGATCATTTATTTCATCCACTATCTAGTTCATATTGTTTACCCTTGTGTTAGTTTACATATCCTTGCATATATCATATTGTATATCTCTTTGGTAGGATTTATCATCTTGTGTTAGTTTATATATCCTTGCACATACATTGTCTATATCTCTTTGTTAGGATATATCTTGTTGTTCATATTGCTTATCCTAGCTTATATTCTTGTTGTATTTCATACTTGCTAGGATAACTTATTAATTAATTTTAATTAGCATAAAATCGGATTAGATTAGCATAAGACCCTAATCATCCCCCCCCCCCCCTCTAGGGTCTAACAGGTACTAGAAGATGAGGGCACCAGAGTTTCAGGGATCACCAGACCCTCTTACAGCCCATAAGTGGAAGGAGGATGTGAGCAATATACTTGACATACTCAGTGTTGACTCAGTTCAGAAGCAGAGGTTGGCATCCTACAGCCTGAAGGGAGATGTCGGGAGATGGTACCGACTTTAGTTTACTCCAGAGCAGAGGATGACCCTCACATGGGAGGACTTCATATACTTCTTTGATGGGCAGTATATTTCTTCTGCAGCACGGACTGGGAAGGAGCTTGAGTTATCCCGGTTGACTCAGGGGGACATGACAGTTACAGATTTTGAGAGCAGGTATATGGAGTTGCTACATTTCACGGGTATGTGGCAGATCGGAGAGCGTCAGGCTCAGATGTCCTTAACAGGGCTTCGCCCTAATCTCTGCCGGTACCTCGTCTCGAGGAGGTTCTATTTAGTTAGGGAGGTAGCTGAGGCCGCCACTTCACAGGAGATTGAGACTACTATGTTCCAGAAGGATAAGGAAGGGAAGGCCAAGGCAGGGCAGAGCGGGGACAAGGGTAAGAACAAGAGATCTTTTTCTGAACCTCAGCAGCAGCATCAGGGCCCTTATAAAAAGGGACCCCAGCAGGATCAGAGGGCGTTTCAGCAGCACAAGTTCCAGGGATCGTGTTATAACTGTCACAAGGTCGGGCATAAGGCATCGGAGTACCGTAGCGCACCAGCAGGAGCCCAGCAGGGCAAGGGTCCAACCAGTAGCAGCAGCGATAGCAGGGCAGAGGTCAGGGCCAGCAGAACAGACTTGAGGCATCACCAGCAGCTCAGAGGACTGAGGGACAGGTCCGAGCAGTTCAGGAGGTTCCTCAGGGGTAGATTATCTCATATTCTCCACCTTCATCAGCAGAGCAGTTTTCAGCTACAGTCAGGGTGTATGCAGTGGTTCCCCGTGATCATAGAGCTAGCGGAACCGTAGCGGAGGGTACGTTCCTTGTGAACTCTCTTCCCGCCCGTATTCTTTTCAATTCGGGAGCTTCGTATTACTTCATCTCTCATGTATTTATGACTAGACTCCAGCTTGTAGCTCAGCCTCTAGACACCCCTTTATCAGTTTCCACCCCTCTAGGTGAGGTATCGCTTTTGGAGAGCGTTTGTAGGAGGTGTACCGTCAGTCTAGACGAGTCGGAGTTCATTGTTGATTTGATAGTATTGCATATGTCTGAGTTTGATGTCATCCTTAGTATGGATTGGTTATCCTTCTACCATATTAGTATTGACTGCTTTGCGAAGACAGTAAAGTTGCGAGCGTCCGACGGGTTCGAGATGATTGTAGCCACCTCTTAGGGCAACCGTTTTGCGGAGTCATTTCTGGCGTACATCAAGGAGGTGATGCGACGGGATCAGGGTGTTGATTTATTGGAGACTAGAGTTGTCTCAGAGTATCAGGATGTCTTTCAGGACATACCTGGATTACCTCCTGTGAGAGAGGTTGAGTTCTGTATTGAGTTACAGCCAGGCACAGCCCCGATATCCCGCGCACCCTATCGCATGGCACCAGCTGAGATGTGAGAGCTTCAGACCCAGTTAGACGAGTTGTTAGCTCTGGGTTTTATTCGTCGGAGTCATTCTCCGTGGGGCGCACCGGTCCTCTTCGTGAAGAAGAAGGACGGTAGTATGAGATTGTGCATAGATTATAGAGAGTTGAACAAGGTCACTATCGAGAACAGGTACCTATTACCTAGGATTGATGACTTGTTCGATCAGTTGCAGGGAGCGTAGTATTTCTCGAAGATTGATTTTTTCTCAGGCTATCATTAGTTGCGGGTTCGGGAGATGGACGTTTCCAAGACCGCTTTTCTTACTCGATACGGATCTTTCGAGTTTTTGGTCATGCTATTTGGGTTGACCAATGCCCCCGCGGTATTCATGGATTTGATGAACCGGTTTTTCGTCCCTTCTTGGATCAGTTTGTGATCGTTTTTATTTATGATATACTCATCTACTCGAGATCAGAGGCAGAACACGAGGAGCATCTACGGTACTTACCAACAACAACTGTAGCAATACCGAAACAACCTAATTTCTACAATGTACACATACCACAATATATCATCTATAATTAGCCCCCAAAGCCTTCAGTTGATATCATCCCAGAAGAGAGAGAGAGAGAGAGAAGAGGGAGAAAGAAAAAAATAAATAGTGAGTGATCGTAGTGTAGTAGTGTAGTAGTTTGTAGTAGAGAGAGTATTTGTATTAGAGAGTATAAAAAGTTATACTACTAGAAAAATAATAAATATTTACTAGTGTTCATCAACCCTTCTCAGCTCAACAATTGGTATCAAATCAATTGGTCCGGGATCGAATCTCTCCTATGGTGATTCTATCGAAATTATTGAAGGCCAAAGTTCGTGCTCAGTCCAGGACTGTGAAATTGGTTGGTGAGGGTCTAGACTTGCGTGGAGAGGCAATACCATGTCACGATGACAGATCTGACAAGTAGTACTGCTATACTTGAGAAACTTAACGGCAACAATTATAGCCACTAGGAGACTTGTGTGAAGTCCTATTTGCAAGAACAATACCTCTGGGAGGTCATCGGGGGCGCCAAAACTACAACACCTCGAGAAGCTGGAGAAGCACTAAGGAAGTTGAACATCAAAGTCGACAACGCTATATATATGCTGAAGATGAAAGTCAAAGAAGATCTTGTAGACCATATGTGAGATGTCAGAACTATTAGATTGAGGAATAACCTAGGGGGGTGAATAGGCTATGACCAATTTATAAATTTTTAATTTAGCCAAACAGCCACGTAGATATATCAAATCATAAATACATGCAATTATAATATGCAGAAAGTAATACAGAATGTAAAGCACACACAGATGTATCCAAGTTCAGCCTCCACACCTACGTCCTGCAACCAGAATCACTAGCAAAATAGTTTCATAACTCCTTACACCCAGTAAGATTGGCTACCCACCATAATCGTCCTCCCCAACACGATTCGTTGGTTATCACCACTATGTAAACTAAATCTACTAACAATTCCCACGAACTACAACCCAGTAGTCTGTAACCCAATCTAAAACAGATCTAGAGTCCAAAATAAGTGTAAAAGACAATACAAATCGATAATGAATAAAAATAAAAGGAACAAAGTTTAGAGAAGCTCAATGTTGTCTTTGTCGCATCGACCTGGAATTTTCTAAAGTATCACTCACTGTAAAACTAGTATTGACACGTCCAGCTCTGAGTCTACTTCGTATAGATTTAGATGGATTACAAAACAGAGATTTTTGTGAATTTCTATGAATTTTGAACGAAGTCTGTGCAAGGAGGAGGATCTGCATATTCTGTTGTTTTTGTCGCGTCGATCTGGAATTTTCTGAAGTAGAACTCTTTGTAAAACTAGTATTGGCAGGTTTGGCTTTGAGTCTACTTCACACAGCTTCTAACAGATCATAAAAATGGAGATTTCTACGAATTTCTATGAATTTATGAGTGAAGCCTACACAAGGAGGAGTATCTGCGAATTCTGCTGTATTCTGCTCTCTTTTTCCATTAATCTCACTCCCTGCTATCATTAACATCCTTTAAGTAGGCTTTGCTAACCCTAATCTACTTAGGCTTTAATTCTGCCCCTTGGATATGACATGTGACACAATCTGGGGCCATAGAAAAGTCAAAACACTTATGAAACACTCTGTACACATACAGGTATAGGACTTTGTATTTGTACCACTTTTTCTGCACTCCATATGTCACGTGGCACGTAATTATTGGCTGAAATATCCCCCGTGATCCCTTGCCTGTTTTTCTTCAACGGCGCACCCATGTGGGCTGGGGTCCGCTTGTAGCTGAAAGCATGCGCATTTGATGCACGTCGCTAGATCGACGCTAGGCTGAATGGATAGGAGACATGTGGCCTGTAGCAGTGAGATATGCACAGTATATCTTAGCTGGGCCGGTTTGTATGGGTTTTTTCCTACAGACTTTGAACTAAGCCTTGTGAAAATCTTGTAAAACAAATTTTCTTAGACTTTGGAAATAGTATGCATATATAT